>JAIUZE010002902.1:0-40471 GCA_022085475.1 Heliosperma pusillum | reverse complement strand
CCCAAAGATCCTCCTGGATTGTTGCAAATTGCATTGACCTCGCTTTTTTTGGCCAGACCATCTGCCTTTGTGCTACTCAAGTAGCTGGGGCCCTCCTCCTCTTAATGGGCTTAAGGTCAATGTTGACACAGCCTTTTCCTCCCCTTATTCCATTGCGGGTATTGGGCCTATTGTTAAAATAGTTGTGGCCTGGCTCTTGGGTTCGGAAATGATCTTTCAGGTTGATTTCCCCTAATCCGTTCTTGTGTGAGGTGTGTTAAAAATTAGAGAAAGGTTGCGTTTTTCAAATTTGTCCATGGATAACTTTTTGATTGCCTCGGATTTTCTTAATGCTGTCAATGTTATTTTGGTAAGGGATCCACCTTGTGGGTCGGTGATATGTCTAGTTTTTATATGATTTTACTCCCTAATTTAGCTCGATTTTACATGATTATTATACTTTAATTTGTTTTATATTTTTGTGAGCTAATTACGTGTTCGAGGTGCATTGCTCGTTTTTGCCATGTTTTGTAGGAATCTAAGCATTTAGAGGCTTTTTCCTAACAAAATTAGCAAGCACCAAAAGTCCAACAAGCTAATGGAAGCAAAATGGACCATGAAAGGAGAATGACAAGCCAAGCATGAAGATTTGTGAAATGGATTGAAATGCAAAACCAAAAATGAAGCCCAAAGCAAGGAGCCCACAAACTCAAGCATAGGATACTCCTTTAGATGCTCAAGGAAACCCTAAACTATCCAATTAACCGGAGAATTAAGGTGTTTAAAGGCATAGCTTAAGATTCCTTAAGCATTAAATGAAGAAATTAAGACAATGTACCCGGATTAAGGAGGCCCCGATCGGGGTTCTCAGGCTCCGATCGGGGTTTGGCTTCTGTGAAATCTATCGTTTCAAGTCCATCTCCCTATATAAAAGAGATGGACTTCGACACTTGATGATCGGTTCGTCGGCAAAACAAACATCAAAAATAACCCGATAAAAGTAGTATAAAGGGGTCGAATCCACGAGGATGGTGGGGTCAACTACTAGTTCGATTGAATCCTATTCTAGCCTAAAATATGACGGATTGGAAAGTTAACTAAAAACTAGGAAAAACAAGTAGTTGCTAAGTAATAAAGACGAAAACAATTAAGGGAAAGACTAGGGTGAAGGGTTCACCTTATGGGGATTAATGGGTTAGTCGGGTAACTAGCAAATGGGTAACAAATTCGAGTAAAATCGATTGCTAATGTCTCAACAATCGATAATCATCAACAAAGCCATCACATTTGTCTCAAATCACCCATATAAACACTTAGTCTAATCGTCTCTACCACCGTCGCTTAAGAGAAAATCAAACCATGCTTGATAAAATGGCAACTTTCGTTCACACATTTCATCAAACACTTGGTGCGCATATGGGTAATACCCAAATAATTACCATAAATCTACTAATTACCCAACTAATTACCCCACATGATCCTCCCTTAGGCTCCCCCTAAACCCTAGAGGGGAACTACTCACACATGGTAAGGGAAATCAAAGCACTAAAGGCAAGAAGGAGTTCAATCAACATCATGTTATGAGATGAACAATTAAAACAATCAAATAATAAACAATAAACTAGAAATGGAAATTAATTGCATAAACAATAAAAAAGATGAGAAATTTAATACCAACAAGCTTGTATATAATGATGAGGGAGAATGTCTTCAACCCAAAATCCTTAATACAAACCCAAAACTCAAATGAAAGACTAGGTCTAACAACTTGAAATGAGAAACTAAGCTTAATTAGGGAAAGATAAGGAGAGTAATTAGGGACTAATTTAGGTTACAAATTATCTAGGGTTTTGTGCTAAGAGGAATGTAAAAACTGCTTACAAAATAATAGGGGGAGGGTATATATAGGTATCTCGAAATTAAGGAAGAAATTAGAAGAAGAGGGCGAATTTTCAGTCTTGTGTTCCCGGCCGGTCGACCGGCCGCCGGCCCTCTGACCGGCCTGGAGCACATCAGTAACTTCAGTAACTCCGCCTTCAAAATCTTCAAAATTCTTCTAAGTATGGAGAATGGGGGTCTGGGCCGGTTGACCGGCCGCCGGTCCCCCACCGGCCTGGAGCAACATTTCACTCTCATGGAGATTCTGATGTATACGCAGGCCAGGTAGTCGACCGGCCGCCGGTCGACCGGCCGGCGCTACCTGGGCCTTTTCTTCCCTTTCTCAACTTCTTTCATTAGTGGAGTTGAGGTCTAGGCCGGTGGACCGGCCGCCGGTCAGAGGACCGGGCAGCACCACCTGATGACTCATTTCTTCATTTTTCATCTCATCTTCGAATCCCGACTCATGCAAGGTCTTTATGCACCGATTTCCTCATTTCCGCCTTAATTCCTGCAAATTGAGATCGACATTCATAGCGCGGGAAATCGGGAAATAAAATGCAATTTAAGACACGCAAATCCGTGAAAACGGACCAAAATGGGGACGAAAATGAGGGAAAAATGTGACTAAATAAATGCTTATCAAAATTCCCCACACTTAAGACTTACTCGTCCTCGAGTAAGTAAACAAAATTCGAGACCCATAAGTACCCTTATTCAACACTACACTAATACTAAGGCTACTACCTAAACTCCTAATAATATCCGACGGTAGGCAATTAACGGGCCTCCTCCGTCCCTTCAACTCACAACGAGATACTCATGAGGTAGAGTACCTCCTTGCAAGGCAAGTAGGGGCTTGCTCAAAATCGCGACGCATCCAAATGAAAAACACGTAAGAACATGACAAAGATGCATCTAACAAAAGAAAAATCACATGCCTCATCCATGTGACGAAAATATCTAAAAGGAAAACCGTCTAAATAATGCATGATCCTTGTAAGCCACTAATATCATAAAGCATGGAAAAATATTCGCCTCCTAGCGGTGCAAGTCTAATGAAAATTTAGAACCCCGTCTACTATTTGCTTGGCCAAAAGCGATAAAATGGAAGATGGAAATGAAATCCTCGTGACGTTATTAAGCACAATAGCATATGGAATTCACGTTTCTCAAATAAATGAGACACAAGGGTCGCCCCGTCTCACTATGCAACTTCAAAGGTAAATGATTCAAGAAGGATAAAAGGAAATTGAGATTTGAGTCTAAGTGCTTGCAAAACTTTTCATTTCACACTTTGCTTTCTTTTTCTTTTTCTTTCTTTTTGATTTGCATTTTGGTTTGCAATTTTTGGCATGAAAGCACACGGTTTCCGTCAAGGACATGCGGTCGGAATCAACAATAGGGGTATCCCCACCGTAGTGGCATCGAAAGGGGGCCTAGATATGGGCCCACTAGAATCCCTAGAAGTTCCGTTTTGCACTTCCTCGACGAAAACAAGAAAAGATGATAATTGACTCAATATTTTCAGCTTGTTTGATTTGTTTCCTTTTTTTGATCAAAAGTGAAGAACAATGAATCATGGTTTGTTGCATAGCAAGAACGGTCACCTAAGAATCCTTTCTACTATCGGAATATTCACATCAATCGAGGTTGTCGAGGTGGAATAAGCGCAAACTCGTGACTCGGCATTAGTAGACGGGTTAAAACTCACTAAAAATGCACAACCCAGGGCGTCTAAGATTCCACGATTAAGATGAACACTTTATGAATAAAAAAGTAGCAAAAAGGGACTATGCACATTCAACAAGTTTTCCAAAAAGACAATTATTAAAACATTTTTCTAAATGCAACGATATGCCATGATGCAATCTAGCATATATACAACTTAAATGCACATGCTCTAACCGACTATATGACACATAAGCTAATGCTATCTCCTAACAGCACACAAGTGACACACACGCCAATCAACAAAATCCACAACATCGTCATCAACACATCTCATCCTCAAATAAGAAGAAAAGGAGATAAGGGAGAAGGGAAATAGGAAAGGTCTCACCAAAGCGTCTTCATTTTCCCTTTTTCGTGCCTCATATGATGTGGGGCGCACCTATGGATGGAGATAAAAAGAAACACACGCCAATATATACAAAATAAACTATATACAAACTAATCTAAACATATATTTTTTTTGGAAAATTTTCAAATTTTTCGATTTTTAGGCATTTTTCAACTTTTTTCAAAAATCAACGATATATACAAAAGAAATAAATCCTCCCCACACTTAAGTCTTACTCGTCCCCGAGTAAGTGACTCAAATATGAAAGGAGAGAAAAAAGAAAAGGAAAAACAAAACAAATTTTTTTGGGTTTTTTCAATTTTTCGGGAATTCCCTCCCCACACTTAGCATTTACATGGTGTGAGGGGTGAATTCAAAGCAAATAACATGTTTTTGGGTTTTTAAATATTTTGAAAAATAAGAACTTGTTTTTGGGGTTTTTGATTTTTGATGAATAATCACAATATGAACAATATATACAAGAGGGTTAGCTCTAAGTAAATGCATAAACTAAATAAAATTCCTAAAACTAAATGCAAAATGATATAATACAATGTCATGATCTAAGTAAATGCAAACTACACTATATGCTAATCTAGAGTCTCGCTGCGGGGGTAAGGTGCATAAATGCAAGCCCCTCATGGGGGTACCTCCCACAGGAAAGTCTAGTGTGCCATATCGGAGTCTCGTCGTGGCGGTAAAATGCATAAATGCACGTCCCTCATGGGGGTACCAACCACGGGAAAGTCTAAAAATGACACCAAACAAAATGCAACTACGCTATATGGATGCAAGGCTAATATGTGACGATATGTTACAAAATTAAATTCTAATGCAAGCCTAAATGGATGCAACTAAATGGAGGACTAAGCTAAGATATAATACAACTATCTAAATGCATGCGAAAATATAAATATGATGAAGATTTGGATTAAAAGGGATCATACTCATGGGTTTCCGGCCTCAAGAGTATCCAGTGAAATCAGAGGATGTAGTATCAAATTGGCCATGACTGGCCTCAGCAAAAGACGCATCTACATCCTGGGCTCCCGAACCAGAGCCGCCACCCTCCACAATCTCGCACCGTGGACCCATCCTGTCAAACCACTCGGCATTCTGAGCCGCAATCTCTGGGTCCGCCTCCTCCTCATCAACTACCGGCTGAGTAAAACCCGGCGCAGAAGAATAATAGTCTGGCTGAACATTGAAATCACCAAACACCCTAGAACCCTGATCATACCCGCCCTCTGGCCACATGAAATAGGACGGATGTGGGCCAACTGGCTCCCTATACCCCGCCCTACACCAATTATCGTAAGAAGGGTATTGGCCAAGAGCCAAGTCATAATACATCCTGTCCATCCGCTGCGACAAAAGAGCTCTATCCCGAGCTTCCTCCTCTCGCCACTTAGCTGCCGCCTCTCTCTCCATAGCCGCTGCCTCTCTCTCCGTAGCTGCTGCCTCGGAGGCCAAAGTCATGTCGGCCATGAACTGGATCAAGGAGGGATCCAAAGGTGGGTAACTGGTAGTGGTGAAAGTGGATGCGTCGGGTTGGGATGAATTGGGCCAAGGACGCCACTGCTGCTGATGATAGAAGGGGCTCATATAGGGTAAGGTGGTGGAAGTGGGGCCCCGCTCCTCTCTCCTATATGTAGTGACGGGGGCAGTAGGATCTCGCCTAAATGCGGTAACTGGAGCTAAAGGATCTTCCGGGGTTTCTTCAGGTGGGGGTGGAGGGTTCTCCTCCTCTAAGGGGAGAAGATAGTGCGCGCTATCAGGAACCACTTTCATAGCCGCACTATTAGGGAGGGGAATAGAATTTACCCCTCGAATCCTCCAATATGTCTTCCCGTCCTCAACTCTCTTTACTACCCACTCAAGCTTCTTAGAAATGTAATCCTCCGTCAACAAGGAACAACCCCCTAAACATCTCTACATAGGACATGGGCAATCTTGGTGACAATTCCCCCTAAATGGATTCCGGTCGGGCTAAATGGGTCATTGGCAATTTTCTGAAAGTGGAGAGCGACATAGTGACCAATGTTGACTCCAAATCTACTCGGCTTTTGGAACAAGTAAGCCGCCAAAATCGAGAGCTCATCAGCCCGAAAATTATGACACTCCTCTCTCCCAAATAACGTCCAACCCATAAAACGGTGCCAAAACCTAATAGGGGCATTGTGGCAAGCATTTTCCGGCCTCTTAGACCCCTTCTCAAATTCAAAACCCGATATAGCAGTCCACACATCATTCACATTAAAGTTTTCGGGGACTTTGTATGACTTATGAAATTTGACCCCTAAAACCTTACAAAATTTCTCAAGGGGAATGCTAAAGGCGATATTCAAGAGGCGGAAAGATACCAGTTTGACCATACCCGTATTCCTATCCTTCTCATGACTAAAGGAGCTTAAAAACTCCCATGTAAGACGGGGGTAAGTACGGAAGTGCTGACCGTAGAGTTCCCCCATCCCCAACCCTTTGAAAAGCTCAAGAGTGACCGTATCAAGGCCGAGGTTTCGCATAGTATTCCGACAAATAAAACGGGAGTGGGGAAGGCTTCTGCGTTTTAAACATTGAAATTTACCTCTTGCGATTTCGCTGACGAAGACGATATCGGGAAAATCGTCATCCGGACCCATACCCGCCGTAACTTGCTGAAGTCTAGCTTCTAACTCGGCCTCAAGTTGAGCCCTTGTTCTTTTCCGAGGTGGTTGTTGAGCCATGGAGATTTTCGTGTTAGTCAATTGAAAGAGGGAAAAATTGGGGAAAAATGAAGTTTTTGAGTTTTGGGATGAATTTGGGTGATGTTGTGGGTTAATTAGTGGGTTGAATGTGGGATTGGTTGAGTTTTGGGGTTGTTTTTGTGAGTTTTGGTGAGTTTTTGTGAGTTTTTGTGGGGATTTGAAGGAAGAAGGAAAAAGAGAGGAAGAAGAATGAAGAAGAATGAGAAAAAAAAAATAAGGCTTCACGAGTTGTTATTACCCTCGGGTGGGGTTCTGGGCCGGTCCAGGCACCGGCCGCCGGTCGACCGGCTTGGACCCCAAGTCATTTTTTGATTTTTTTGGTTTTTTGGAATTTACTCGTGTTCAGGTGCTCCTGGCCGGTCGGCACACCGGCCGCCGGTCCACCGGCCAGGAACACAGCTCAAAAAATTCAACTTCCAAAATTTCAGTTATGCGCGCTCTGGGCCGGTCGTCCGACCGGCCGCCGGTCCACCGGCACAGAATACAGCTCGAAAATTCTTCAAAATTCACTTCCTATGATAAAGTGTTCCAGGCCGGTTGGCACACCGGCTGCCGGTCGACCGGCCTGGAATACCTACTATTCAAATTTCACTCTTCAAAAATTGGCTACTGGAGTGCTCTGGGCCGGTCGTCACTCCGGCTGCCGGTCGACCGGCCTGGAGCACTTCTTCTTGTCTTCACCTCGTCTTCAAAAGCACAACAAACTCCCAAAGAAACCCAAGTCACCAACAATATCCACCCAACCAACATAATCCCAATGATACGGTTTTGATCCAAACCCGACTACAAATGTTTCAAACCTTCCTAAAACTTCTTCCTAAAGACGAAAAACCCGAGTACACAAATCCAAATCTTCACAACTATTCCTAATATGCATGCTATATACAAAAAAAATTGGTGGTTGTTGAGGGACTCCACCAAACCTATCAAATCACAAGAGTTTACAAACAAGACTCCTCCTCGGGAAGTGGATCCCCAAGGAAAAGTACTTCCACCGTTCCCTTTTCTTCGCCATCAAAATATCTTTTCACTCGATGCCCATTGACCTTGAAATTACCACCTTCTTCGCTCCAAAGTTCAAAAGCTCCATGTGGTGAAATGTCGATAACTTTGAAAGGACCCGACCATCTAGAGCGTAGCTTTCCCGGAAACAACTTGACTCTAGAATTATAGAGTAAGACTTGGTCACCCACTTTTACATCCTTATCAACCAATTTGGCATCATGCCATTTCTTTGTGTGCTCCTTGTAGATCTTTGAGCTCTCGTAGGCATCAAGTCTTAGCTCTTCAAGTTCATTCATTTGGAGAAATCGTAGCTCTCCGGCCATATCAATGTCAAAGTTCATTTCTTTCAAGGCCCACCATGCCTTGTGCTCCAACTCGATTGGCAAGTGACAAGCTTTTCCATAAACAAGCTTGTAGGGAGTTGTGCCGAGTGGAGTTTTGAAAGCGGTGCGAAGGGCCCATAGAACATCCGGAAGCTTGTGAGACCAATCCTTCCTACCTTTGCTTGTAGTCTTCTCCAAGATAGCTTTTATTTGACGGTTTGAGACCTCTACTTGCCCACTAGTTTGAGGGTGGTAGGCAAGAGCGGTCTTATGAGTGACACCATGGGAAGAAAGTAAGAACTTGAAAGTGCTCTTCCTAAAGTGCGAACCCCCGTCGCTAATCACCACCCTTGGGGTCCCAAATCTTGGAAATATAGTGTTCTTGAAGAGCTTGATAACAACCTTAGCATCATTTGTTGGGGTGGCGACGCCTTCAATCCACTTGGACACATAGTCCACCGCTACCAAAATGAACTCATTCCCGCAAGAGTTGGGAAATGGTCCCATGAAATCAACTCCCCAACAATCGAAAAGCTCGATCTCAAGAATGTTTTGAAGGGGCATCTCATTCCTTTGACTAATATTCCCCGTTCTTTGGCACCGATCACAAGATTTGACAAAGTAGTGGATATCCTTGAACATAGATGGCCAATAGAAACCACCTTGTAACACCTTTGCAATGGTGCGAGATGTACCAAGGTTGCCCCCATAGGCCGAGTTGTGAATTCTATCAACTATCTCCATACCTTCTTCTCTAGGAACACATCTTCGGAACATGCCATCACCACACTTGCGAAAAAGATGTGGGTCATTCCAAAGATAGCGTTTTGAGTCATGCTTCAACTTCCTCCTAGCTCTAGCATCCAACTCTTCCGGAATAAACCCACTCACAATCAAATTTGCCAAGTCCGCAAACCATGGTGATGTACCACCTATCATCATCAAACTATCTTCTCTCAACCACTCATTGATCGGGCCACTCTCATCCTTCAACCCATGATCTTCGGTAGTCAATCTAGATAGGTGGTCGGCAACAACATTCTCCGACCCCGCCTTGTCTTTAAGTTCCAAGTCAAACTCTTGAAGTAAAAGAACCCACCTCAAGAGCCTTGGTTTTGCATCCTTTTTCACTAACAATTGCCTCAAAGCGGAGTGATCCGAGTATACCACAACCTTAGCACCAACAAAGTATTGCCGGAACTTTTCCACGGCATGAACAATAGCTAGCATCTCCTTTTCCGTCGTAGAGTAGTTGACTTGGGCTTGATCAAGAGGTTTGCTTGTGTAGTAGATTACATGGTGCTTCTTGTCCACAACTTGGCCAAGCACCGCCCCGACCGCATAATCGGAGGCGTCGCACATAACTTCGAAGGGAAGGCTCCAATCCGGTGATTGGATTATGGGAGCCGTCACAAGAGCCTCCTTCAACCTACAAAAAGCACTCAAGCAAAATTCATCAAATACAAATGGTGTGTCTTTGAGAAGAAGAGAAGTTAAAGGCTTGGCTATTTTTGAAAAATCTTTGATGAAACGTCGGTAAAAGCCCGCATGGCCTAGAAAGCTTCTCACTCCCTTCACATTTGTAGGGGGTGACAAGTTTTCTATTACCGAAACCTTAGCCATATCAACGTCTATGCCTCTCTTAGACACGATGTGACCAAGCACAACCCCCTCCTCCACCATAAAGTGGCACTTCTCCCAATTGAGGACAAGGTTGTGCTCCTCACATCTTTGCAAAACATTAGACAAATTCAAAAGCCCAAGATCAAATGAGTCTCCATGGACACTAAAGTCGTCCATGAAGACCTCCATACTCTTCTCAAGAAAATCGGCAAAAATAGCCGTCATACACCGTTGGAAAGTCCCCGGAGCATGACAAAGCCCAAAGGGCATCCTCCTATAAGCATAAACTCCTATGGGACAAGTGAATGTGGTTTTCTCTTGGTCTTCCGGGTGTATGGGGATTTGGAAAAACCCGGAATAACCATCTAGAAAGGAATAGTAAGAATGCCCCGCCAACCTTTCAAGCATTTGGTCAATAAAGGGGATGGGGTAGTGGTCTTTGAGGGTGGCGGCATTTAATTTGCGATAGTCAATGCACATCCGCCACCCGGTCACGGGTCTAGAGGCTAAGAGAGTCCCATCCTCTTGTTCCACCATAGTTACCCCTCCTTTCTTGGGCACTACATGGACGGGACTCACGCAAGAGCTATCGGTTATTTGGTAAATTATCCCGGCCTCTAGCAACTTCATCACCTCACTTTTTACCACTTCCGCCATCTTAGGGTTCAACCTACGTAGCCCATCTACCTTAGGTTTGCTACCCTCCTCCAAGACAATCCTATGCATGCAAAGATTAGGACTTAACCCTTTGATATCATCAATGCTATATCCAAGTGAACCCCTATGAGTTTTCAAGACTTTCAAACGTTCAAGTTCTTGGCCTTCACTTAAATTAGCATTAATGATAACGGGATAAGTCTCTCCCTCACCTAAAAAAGAGTACTTAAGTGAGGGAGGTAAGGGCTTAAGTTGTACCTTTGGAGGGAGAAGGCCCTCCACCTTATTCATTAGCTCATCATCTACCTCGTGGTCATCTACCATCTCCTCATCATGGAGTGCCACTTGTAGAGCTTCTTCTTCATACTTCTCCTCTTCATGCACCTTCTCAACCACTTCTTCAATGACTTCTACCGAGCATGCTTTGTGAAACATTGGTCCCTTCACTAGATGTGGAAGATTAAATTTAAGGGTTTCGTTTCCCACCCTAAAGGTTAGCCGCCCGTCCCTCACATCAATGAGGACTCCTCCGGTAGCCAAAAAGGGCCTACCAAGGATGATGGGAGTGTGGCTATCCTCCGGGATATCTAGGACGACGAAATCCGTGGGGATCAAAAATTTGCCAACTTTAACGGGTACGTCCTCAAGCACAACCAAAGGTTGCTTAACGGACCTATCCGCTAGTTGTAGAGTCATAGAAGTGTGGGTTAAACTTTCAAGTCCAATTCTTTTAGAAATAGTTAAGGGAATGACACTTACACTTGCACCATTGTCACATAATGCCCTTGAAATCATGACTCCCCCCACAACACAAGGGATAGAGAAACTTCCGGGGTCCCCAAGTTTTTTGGCATTTTGAAAGAGTTAGGATTAATGAGGAGAGCACTACACTCCGCCTCCATAATCATAACATCTTGGGTACCCAAAGTTCTCTTGTGAGTCAAGATGTCTTTTAGAAATTTTGAGTAAGTGGGCATGTTCAATATAACATCGGTGAAAGGTAAGGTCACTTCAAGTCCCTCAAGCATTTTTCTAAATTGGGTGAACTTGAAGTTTTCCTTAGTTTTCAAAGCTCTAGAGGGGTAGGGGATATCGGAAACAACAAGTGGAGTACTAAAAGATACCTTTGGCATGGGAGTTTTCTTGGTTACCTTAGCTTTTGCTATTGGTTGTACCTCTACTCCGTCATCATTGACATCCTTGTTCATCTCCTCTTCATAAGGCATAATTTCGACATACCCATCCTCTCCCTCTTTGGTTTGATCATTTTCACCCTTTCCATCATCTTTTAACTCCAAGGTAGGAGTCAAAATGGGTTCTTCAAATTCTTCTCCTTCCTCAACATGCCCATCATTTGGGATCTCATCATTCATCATATCCATGTAGGGGTTATCAAGCACTAGTCCACTTCTTAAAGTCACCGCACATGCATGGTGGCTTGATGAAGCATCCTTGGAGCTTTTCCCTTGAGCAAGTAGACCTCCCGGAGGCCTTTGAGGATTGTTCAAAGCTTGAGAAGCTAGCCTAGCTTCCAATTCTCTCACCTCCTTTTTGTGAGCATTAGTGACATTTTGCAAAGCCAAATTGTTTTGGATTTCCATGTTTTTGACTAATTGCAACACTTCACTTATTGAAGGATCATTCTCTTGGTGGGGTTGATTTGTCAAAGGAAGAGCAAAAGCATAGTCATTCCGACTACTCGACCCTTGGTTGTTGTTTCTTTGGTGGTTAAAGTTTCCTTGTTGATTGTTATTGAAATTTCCTTGTTGCCCCCTTGAACCTTGATTGTTGAAATTTGACCCTTGGTTGTTGTTGAAATTTGGCCCTTGGCCTTGGAAAGATTGATCGGGAACCCCTTGACTTGCTTGATTGTTTTGATTGCCTTGGTAAAAATTACCTTGGCCTTGATTGTTGAAGTTTTGGTTCCCTTGATTTTGATTCCAATTTCCTTGACCTTGATTCCAATTACCTTGGTTTTGGAAGTTACCTTGGTTATTGTAACCTTGATCATTGAAGTGTTGATTTTGGAATTGGTTGGATCCTTGACCTTGTTGAGAGTTGTTGAATTGATTGTTATAGTTTCCTCTAGAAAATTGACCTCCTCCTCTAGGTTGGGAAAAACCCGGAGGGTTGGAAGGTTGAGTTTGTGTGTGTTGAGGGTTTAAGACATTTTGGCTTTTGTAACTCATGTTTGGGTGAAATTTTGAGCTTGGATGATAGAAATTTGAATTTGGGTTGTAAGCTCCTTGATTTTGGAATTGAGGCCTTGAGGGCCGTGGGTTGTTGTTGACTCCTTGAAAAGCATTCACATGTTGGTAGTCATTTCCTCCTTCATTGCTATAAGAAAAATTGTTCCCACAAACTTCAAAGGTGTGTCCATATCCATTGCAAATTTCACAAGTGGGGGTTTGATAAGCTTCCACCATGGGAGGTGCATAAGACCCACTAGCTTCATTCACATGATGGCCTTGACTTTGATTTTGAGCTTTTTGAAGCTCGGCAAAACCCTTTGTAAAAGTTTGTGTGAGCAAATCAATCTTGGCATTGGTATCCGCATTTGAGAAGTTCTCACTTGGGTACTTAGAACTCCTCCTCAAGCTATTTCCTCTAGAACTAGTACCATAGCTAGATTCCGACTCAACCATCTTCTTAATCAATGCCGCCCCTTGTTGGTCATTCAAATGATCAAAACTTCCCCCCGCGGAAGCATTCACCATAGCCTTGGTTTGAGGGAGGAGAGTTTGATAGAATGTTTGAGTGACATACCAATCCGCAATTCCATGATGAGGGCAACGGGCAAGTAAGTCAATGAATCGATCCCATGCCTCTCCTAAGGATTCTCCATCCTCTTGTTGAAAGGTTGTTATCTCATTCCTTAGCATCGCCGTTTTGGAAGCGGGGTAGTACTTGCTTAGGAACTCCTTAGCCAAATCATCCCAAGTAGTGAAAGTGTTTGGAGGATGGTTATTCAACCACCTCTCCGCCCGGTCTTTGAGGGAAAATGGGAACAACATGAGGCAAAGGGTTTCCTCGGGCACACCATTCCTCTTCATGATTCCTACCCTACTTTTGAATTTTCTCAAGTGGGCATGAGCATCCTCATCGGGGAGGCCTCCAAAGCTATCCCGCTCAATAGAACTCATTTGAGCCGGGTGAATCTCAAAATTATTTGGGGCCAAGACACCGAAATTGATTGGAGATTGGGTATCATCGTGGTTGGGACGGTTACGATCACGTAGAGTCGTCATTTGTGGTTGATTTTGTTGTTGAGGTATTGTAGGTGGTGAATTTGGTGGTGTATTTTGTTGTGTATTGTAGAAGGGGTTTTCAAATATGGGTTCAATGGTGTTGTTTTGTGGGTAATCGATTGTTGGAGTGGATGTAGAAGCAATTGAAGTATTGGCTTGTTGATGGCTAACTCTTCTTGAATTCCTAACCCGAGCAAGAGTGTTAGCTTGGAGAGTCCTAAATAACCTTTCGGGCTCCGGATGGCTCAAGAACAACCCTTCACCCCTAGGCATGCACTTAAAGCAACTCAAAAACAAGTTAGACTCCTAGTGTGTTTTTGGGCACACTAGGGAAAGACAATAATGCAAGGCACTCTACAAATAATCTAACAACTAAAAACCAACAAAAACAACAAGTAACTTGGCTAAATCTAAGACACAAAACAAACTACGAGTTTCCTTACGCCATCCCCGGCAACGGCGCCATTTGATGATCGGTTCGTCGTCAAAACAAACATCAAAAATAACCCGATAAAAGTAGTATAAAGGGGTCGAATCCACGAGGATGGTGGGGTCAACTACTAGTTCGATTGAATCCTATTCTAGCCTAAAATATGACGGATTGGAAAGTTAACTTAAAACTAGGAAAAACAAGTAATTGCTAAGTAATAAAGACGAAAACAATTAAGGGAAAGACTAGGGTGAAGGGTTCACCTTAGGGGGATTAATGGGTTAGTCGGGTAACTAGCAAATGGGTAACAAATTCGAGTAAAATCGATTGCTAATGTCTCAACAATCGATAATCATCAACAAAGCCATCGCATTTGTCTCAAATCACCCATATAAACACTTAGTCTAATCGTCTCTACCACCGTCGCTTAAGAGAAAATCAAACCATGCTTGATAAAATGGCAACTTTCGTTCACACATTTCATCAAACACTTGGTGCGCATATGGGTAATACCCAAACAATTACCACAAATCTACTAATTACCCAACTAATTACCCCACATGATCCTCCCTTAGGCTCCCCCTAAACCCTAGAAGAGAATCTACTCACACATGGTAAAGGGAATCAAAGCACTAAAGAGAAGGGGGAGTTCAATCAACATTATGCTATGAGAAGAATAATGATAACAATCAAAAGATGAACAATAAACTAGAAATGGAAATTAATTGCATAAACAATAAAAAAGATGAGAAATTTATACCAAACAAAACTTATATTGATGAATAGGGGGAATGTCTTCACCCAAGTCTTCAATACAAACCCCAAAACTGAAATGAAAGACTAGATTCAACAACTTGAAATGAGAAACTAAACTAGATTAGGGAAAGATTAGTAGAGTAATTAGGGACTAATTTAGGTTACAAATTTCTAGGGTTTTGTGCTAAGAGGAATGTAAAAAACTGCTTACAAAATAATAGGGGGGGGGTATATATAGGTATCTCGAAATTAAGGAAGAAATAAGAAGAAGAGGGCGAATTTTCAGTTTTGTGTTCCCGGCCGGTCGACCGGCCGCCGGCCCTCTGACCGGCCTGGAGCACATCAGTAACTTCAGGAACTCCGTCTTCAAAATCTTCAAAATTCTTCTAAGTATGGAGAATGGGGGTCTGGGCCGGTTGACCGGCCGCCGGTCCCCCACCGGCCTGCAGCACATTTAGACTCTCATATGCTTCTGATGTAGGCACACGCCGGGTAGTCGACCGGCCGGCACTACCTGGCCCTTTTCTTCCCTTTCTCAACTTCTTCATATGTGGAGTTGAGGTCTGGGCCGGTGGACCGGCCGCCGGTCTGGGGACCGGCCAGCACCACCTGATGACTCATTTCTTCATTTTTCATCTCATCTTCGAATCCCGACTCGTGCAAGGTCTTTATGCACCGATTTCCTCATTTCCGCCTTAATTCCTGCAAATTGAGATCGACATTCATAGCGCGGGAAATCGGGAAATAAAATGCAATTTAAGACACGCAAATCCGTGTAAACGGACCAAAATGGGGACGAAAATGAGGGAAAAATTTGACTAAATAAATGCTTATCAACACTTAGGGAGATCTTTTATCATATCTTTTACTCATCTTTCACATATCTTTCATATCTTTAACTTAAGCACACAAGTTTTTCTTAGTTTCATAATTAGTTAAACATTTAGTTATTACTTTGTCAAACACTTGGTTACATTTCAAAGTTGTAATTCAATCTTTCCATTCAAGCATTTGGGTTATTCGTTCTTCATTTCCGAGTTATATTTCTCTATTGCGGTAATCCTAATTCTAGTTTTATGTTAGTATTCATTTCCGTCATTTACCTTACAAATCATTTAGTTAATCGTAACATTTAGTTAATCATAGTTTCATTGTTATCCACACTAGAATTGTTAGTTTCATTTCACTTAGTGTAGCACATTTTATTAGCAACTTGTTTTCCTTTATAATTTCATATTCATCATGCTTATTATATCAAATACTATTAGTCTAAACATCAACATGAGTGAGTAGTTTCATTTGTCTAGGGATTAAAGGAAGCCATGCATAATTAGTAAGTTGTAAATGTTAAAATAAGGATGAACTAATATTGGTAAATTGTTGCTATCGCATGCTTGTATTGTTTTGTTAATCTTTGTTATTTGGCCAATTGCATTGATTAAATTTGTTAATTCATTCTATAAGTCAAGAGGCACGGAATCGTATTAGACTAAGCATGTGTAGTGGGACAACTCTGTTATAACGAAAGTTCTCTAGGACTCGACCTAAGGTTGTCACTAATATCGAGAGATGGTGTCTTTAGCCTAAACAAATAAACAATATTAAGAATTCCTATGTTTAACATGAGCATTTATGTATTTGCATGAGTGACCCGACTCCCCTAGACTTTTTTAATATTATTTGATTTGCATCATAGTTAGCTAAACATCAAACCAAACCAAACCAAACCGTTAAACCGACTTGATAGTAGTTCATTCATAGCATTTCATAACGAAATTCCCGTATCCTTGTGTTCGACCCCTCGTACTACATTTATTTGTGTCTAGGGAAATTTATCTTTGCATAGCTGTGCGATATATCCTATCAGTCAGTTACTATTAATATTTTTGAGTGTAGGGAACAATCGATGAACTCATCTCGCCTGTAGTTAGTTTTTGAGAAGAGGACGCCAATAGCGTGGCGGATGCTATCGCTACTTCCATTTATGATAATAGTATTTGTGAAATAGATTTGATTGGGATATTGTCCCATCGCCTTTTGTAATCCTTGCTTGTAATTTAGATGGGAAGCCTCAGACCCTCCCTCGTGATCTGTCCAAACTTCTTTTCCGTTTAATTTAATATGTGTTCATCTTGTCCAATAAAAAAACTAAACTAAAATAAGAAACTAATAATAGTAATAATGTAAAAATAAGAACTTCCAACTCTATAAAAAGTTTATTTATTGATTTAAAATTGGTTTACTCTTTTAAGATCTCAATTGTGTCCTTGACCGTGAGCATCAAGTTTGGAATAATCGGTCTCGCAGCAGTTGGTTAGTTGACGATGATAGGAACACTTCTTTTTTCCAGAATTCTGTAACTCAATAATGATGTAGTATCAACCGTACCCTTTCCCTTGACGATAGTGTGGGTCATACCACCTTCGGGCGCAATAATGATCTTGATGCTCACATCACTCTCTTCTTTTCTAATCTCTACATTTCTATGAAGTCCTCGGTTCCCCGTCCCCCCCCCCCCCCCCCCCCCCCCCCTATTACTACTTTTTTCATTCCCTTTGAGGAAGAGATTCGTCAGGCCTTGTTTTCCCTTGACTTGAACAAAGTTCAAGGCCCCGATGGTTTTCATGCTAGGTC
The DNA here is from genome assembly GCA_022085475.1 of Heliosperma pusillum. NCBI lineage: Eukaryota > Viridiplantae > Streptophyta > Magnoliopsida > Caryophyllales > Caryophyllaceae > Heliosperma > Heliosperma pusillum. The sequence continues at coordinate 23,129 of JAIUZE010002902.1, read as the reverse complement.
CGTTAAGAAAAGCTGACACATTATTAAAGAGGATATTGTTTCCTTCATTCAAGGTATCTTTAGGTCTAAAGCATACTCGAATCAATTAACAAAACTGCAATCTACCTCATTCCTAAGATTCCTTGTAGCTCACCAATCCATAACTAATTTCCATTAAATAAGCATGTGCAACACGTCACCAAAATAATTGATAATCGTTTCAAACATTTCATGTAAAACATTATATCTCCTACTGGGGTGGATCGATTTTCAGAAGAGGAACCGAATCCAGTTTCATTGTCGCCTCGGAGATCCTTCATTCTATGCACAATAACAAAAGCAAACTTGAGTGGACTGCCCTTAAACTTAGTCTTGTGAAAGCATTTGATCACCTTAAGTGAAACTTTATTCACACTTGCCTCTTCTCTTTTGGCATTGACCTCGATACTATTTCCCTTATTATGAGTTGTATCTCTACCTCTTCCTCCCACATTATTGCCAATGGCCAGCCTTCCACTTCCGTTCCTCCCTTCGAGGGGAATCCGACATGGTAACAGTAACACCCTAATTTAACCAAGAGCCTTTAGCAAGACATTCTCAGTTAAATAGGGATTTTACCATCTCAGTTACCTGAGGTAGTACATATAAAAATATAACAACAAGAGTACTTTAAAATAAATTTCTCAAATCAAATGTCAAATATTATTTAAATAATTACACAAGCGGAAGACTTTATTTAAAATAACTGAATTATAAATCTAATGGTGAAGACTCATGTAAATGTCTCATCTTATACGTCCCACTCACCCATCCACATACAAGGCACATCACGCTTATTGAAAACATGTACGACTCACTGCTCACCAAATAGTCGGAAATTACCAGGAGGATTACCGCAGAAGTTTAGAAATAAGAATAAGAAAGAAATACAACAAAAATACTCATCATAAACCAACGAACACGATAAACAACAACAATAACTGGCCTGTCTCGCTCGAGACCAGACAAAACCCTACCATTTTTCAATTCTTCACGCACAAGCAAAAGCAAGATCTAAAACCTTTCCTCTACGAAACTGCTGCCTACAATCATATAATAACGTTCCTAATTACTAACTAATACATATTATAGTTCATCATCTTCCTAGATTGATTTCTAAGGATTAGATTCATTAATCGAAGCATAAAGTGGTGTAAATATCATACTGGGTCAAGATTACTGTATTATAAAAGTAATTAGGACTTATTACCGGCAGTTGATTAAAGGATTGATGAGTAATTCTCCCTAGATGCCCAATCCAAAAGCATTCTCTCTTAATTAGATTTTTAGGTTTGAGTTTATGTGAGTAATAAGTAAAAAGTACTAGGGTGGTTAAGGAAGGGTTTAAATAGGGTTAAAGTAATTTAGTCGTGTTTAAGAATACTAATTCTTAAAATTACCAATTAATAAGTTAAGTTGCGGAAAATAGGAAAACACCCGAGCTGGCCACTGGACTCTTCTCGCCCGAGACAAGGTTTGTCTCGACCGAGATGGGTCTCCAATCGACCCCCAAACTAGCCAATCCACTCCAAGCACCAACACTCTATTAAAACATCACTAGTAGAAAAAGTGTCATTCACATCGTTTTTTAGGTTTATTTACATCGGTTTTGGGCGATGCTTCTGGGGGCGTTGTTTACAGCTATTTTAGCAAAAAACATCGGTTGTACAACCGATGTTAATGACATTAAAATTACATCGGTTAGTAGGTATAACCGATGTTAATAAGGTCTAAATTTCATCACTTTTCCATCAAAACCAAGGTAAATATGACCTTATTAACATCAATTATGCCTAAAACCAATGTATTTTACCTGTTATTAACATCGGTTTTACTTAGTAACCGATGAAAATTATATTAACATTCATTAATTACATCGATTTTGGATCAAAACCGATGTAAATATCACCTTATTTACATCAGTTATAACTTAAACCGATGTATTTTAAATGATAGTAACATCGGTTTTAATTAGTAAACGATGTAAACTATATTAAATTGCATTTACATTAACATCGGTTTTTTTCTATAACCGATGTAAATTTAAGCAATTCAGATTCAATAATATAGCCGCAATTAAATGCTGCATAAAATTCAACAGCACCTTCTCTGTAAAGTTCACATTCCCACACTATTAAATACCTACAAACTGGATCGATAACAATACAAACAATCAACCGGCAACCTCACGGCTTCCAACAAACACAACTTCATTTTATACCAAAAAATGCCATACATATTACAATCCATCCATTCAACAAAGTAACCCCCTTGTCCCCTTACAACTTTATCATCTACATGCAATTCCTCTCTAACCTGATCCATCAATCGTGCCTTGACCATGAGTGGACCCTAGGGATGTCATTGGGGGGGTGGTGGTGGATATAGGCTCCCTCGTACCCATGCCCACCAAGAAACTCATATACTCATTCCTGCCCCACCACCCATGGCGGGTACAAGTTTTCAAAACCATACTCGCCCCAACGGGTAGAAATATAAAACCGTACCCGCCCCACCGACCCATTAACAGGATACACCATAATTTTATTCGATACATTTTTTTTTTCGTAAAAGTTGGTCTAATCACACTAGTAATTTCAAATTTTTTATTTGATCTATATCATTCTAATTTTCTAGCAAAGTTAGTAAAAAAACTTTATAAAATAGCTATTATTAACATAATACAATTAATTTCTTTTATAATTGGCGGGTAAGCAAGTATGAAAGGGGTAAGAATTAAAATCCACCTCCGTCCCACTACCCATGGCGTGTACAATTTTTGTACCTGTACCTATCCCACCACCCGCCAAAGCTCTACCCATACCCGCCCCAACTGGGGTGGGTGCGGGGCGGTATCCACTTATACCCGCCCCACTGACATTCCTAGTGGATCCCCTTCCCTCTTGGTAATATGGAGTTTTCACAACGTCAAAATGTGTCGTGTTTATTTGTGTGAACATTGAAGAACAATCATATACTTTCTTACTAATGTAAGATAGTCAAGTGTTTAACGATATTCAAAACAATTACAATTAGAGTTAGTTGTAAGAGTGAGTTAGTTATTTTGTGATCCGTTAATGTGTGCTATTTCTATGTGATTTTATCCTTTGTTTTAGCTTGTGTTATATGTCTTTTGTACTTTTTAAAGTGATTACATGAGCTAATATCATTCTATAGGCATTTCTCGTGTCCAATTGAGTTTTGTAGGTAAAGTGACGATTTTGCACCATTTCCTAACAAAGCGAGCATTATTCTTGGAATCATTCACTTATCCCAAGGAAGAAGAAATGAAACCAAGCCGCATACCTACGAAGATTTGACTAAAGACAAAGCTAAAGTCAAAATGAAGCCGGCCCCTAACCTCAACTCCTAATTCATAGGGCTCAATAGAAGTCAAGGATGAACACTCAAATACCCTTTCGAAGAAGGATATCACGTTCCCTACCAGGTTCATAGAATGGGGATGTAACACCCCAATACACCAAGGTGCCTTACAAGACTCCCTTAGCACATGGAGGGCTACCATCTCGGTTGCCCGAGATAGTACAAATCAATTCAAGAGATAAAGGAAACAACATTTATTTAATAAATGTTTAAATATCAATAGAGGTTCTCAAAACAGACGGCATGCCGTCTGACCATATATCCAAACTTAACAATGTTAAAGTAATAGAAACTAATCAATTTATATGACTCCAACTACTCAGCGGAAGCTAAGACACAACGCAGTGATCTCATCCTCGATCTCAACGAAGCTCTATTGATTACCTGCGATCACCTGCTCACCATCCTCCAATGGATCACAAACCTTTTTTAAAACTATAAAGGGGTCAGTATTCGCATATACCGACCAATGTACAAGATCAGCACAAAGGAAAGAGAAGCCGGAGAGCCACCGCAGCGGACACCTCAGTAGAGTCAGGTTACCATCCATGTTCTACAAAACCACCAATTGACCCTGGACCGCAGCCACAGGCGTCAAAAGCCCCTCTCACCGCAGCGAGAGAACCCGAAACATTAATGTGCACATCTGATGCGGGGCTAGTCGTCTTCCCCCGGTCAAACAAATAACTCAACTAATGTAGTAGGGTAGTCGAGGTCAAACCACAAGGACGGTGATTAAGGCTCTAAGGTAAGTTGGTCGAATTCTAGTTCAATTCTAGCTAGAAGCAAATTGGAGGTGAGTAAAACTAACTAAGTTTAAAAAATGAGCAAATATGAGATTTAAGACAAGAATTAAGAAAACTAAGGCGAATGGGTTTGCTAATGAGGTTGGGGTTGAACATGGGAGAGGGTAAAGTCGGTCTAAGGATAAGTAGTGGTAGGTCTCCACCTCTCGGTGAAAGACGGTTCCTTGCCTAGGTTTGGTCGGATTCTCGCCCTACCTCCCCCAAGACTCCTATAGGCACACACAAGCAACAAACAAGCCAAGCTCTCGCTTAAGCTGGCAACAAGATGAAAGAAAGCATGAATTACTCATTCTAGCATTTCTACAAACACATGGTGTGCAAAAAATATAGGAATTACCAAAAGACTAGATTTTTACAATCAAAACCACAATCTAACCCCAAGAACCTACAAAAGATCCCACATCTACCCTAGAAGGGCACTACTCACACATACTCATGAAGGAAAACATTAAAGATGAATACTTTTATGTGAAATAAACAAGAGAAGATATATTCAACATGAAAACTAGATAAATAAACAAGAACAAGTAATTAGAAGACAATTAATGAAACAAGGATGAGAAATTGTACCAAACTTGTAAGAAAGATTGAAACTTGGATTAATAATCAAATAAGAGTCTCCTCTTGTCTTCAAATTACTACCAAAATCTTCACTAGTAACTAAGAGAAAGACTAGATCTAACAATAACTAACTAGGAAATTGAGTAATTATCACTAATTAAGAGAGATTAAAGTACTAATTAGGGAGATATTTCTTATTAATTACTAGGGTTCTTGTGTCTAGGGTTGTGTGTCCAAAATGAATTAGGAGAGGGGTATATATAGGTTGGTAGGTTAAGGGTTCAAAATAAGAAGAGGGTTTGGAAATGCGGCCTGGGGTCCCAGCCGGCCGGCCGGCCGCCAGTGGCCTGGACCGGCAGGGACTCTCTGACTCAAATTCGAGTTTTCTTCGTGTGAAGGAGGTTCCAGCCGGTCATGCCGGCTGCCGGTGGCTTGGACCGGCTGAGGCCCTATGCTTTTCTTCCAATTTTTCGAGTTTTGTTTTGAGGTTGTGGAGTGCCCAGCCGGTAGGCCGGCCGCCGGTGGCCTGGACCGGCTGGAGCTCTCTGCTCCTTCTTCTTCATTTCTTTCTTCGTTGGATACATGTGGGTACTCAGCCGGCCGGCCGGCTGCCGGTGGCTTGGACCGGCTGAAACCCATATTTCCTCTTCCTTCTCTCCTTTTCTTCCTTTCTTCATTTCTTTCTTCTTCTTCCTCTTTTATTTCTTCCTTTCCTTATTTGCATAGAGACGATTTCTTGCTTCTCATCCCGTCTCATTCTTTCTTCATTTCGTATTAAATGAGACGGGAATTCATGATATGAAAGCAAGGCGTAATAATAACCAAAATGCAATAAAACTGACGCTAAAACACATTAGATAAGGTCGAAATAGAAGAGAATGAAGAGGGGAATCGGTCTAAATATATTATATATCAACATCCCCCACATGGCAGGATAACCACGGGGACGAACTCGGGGTGTGATCTATCTCCCAACGGAATCACCAAACCAATAACCATAGTAACATCTCTAAACACCAAACCCAAACTCCATCAACACCATCATAAATCACAAATCAAGAAACATACAATCTCATCACATCAATTAGCATAACAAATACTGAGTAGGAAACCCTACCTAAAGCAAATCCGGTAATATGCAATCACAATCAAAATCCTTTTTTTATAAAGTCTCCTCCTAAACAATCAATAGTCATACAATCAAATAACAATCTTATTCCATTTTCCCCCCTAATTCAATTAGGGTTACAATTACAACACAATTGAATTACAAACAAAATACTTACCAAAGCAATCAACCAAGATAGCGAAAGATCGGATCCGGCACGAGATGATTAAAGTTTGTTCTTGAGGAATTAAAGAGAGTTTGAGAGGATATGGTTTGTAATTATGAAAGCGTAAACTAAATTATGAAAACTAATTCCTCTTTTTAACCTTTAATCAACCGTCTGACTAATACTCGAAATCCGTCGTACTCGATCGAGTACAACATGTACTTGGTCGAGTACAACTCACTCGGTCGAGTGCCGATCTCACTCGGCCGAGTAAGCAAGAACAGAATATTGTTCCAACCGTCAGCCAAATCCACTCGGCCGAGTAGCCTTTACTCGGCCGAGTGCACAACCCACTCGGTCGAGTAAGCCCTACTTGGACGAGTCGCCAATACATAGAAATACGGAGTATAACATGGGATGTGTGAAGGAAGAAAAAAACAAAGAAATGTGCCTAGAGACATGTGTCCCCGATTGGGGACACCAAAACCTGATCGGGTTCGCAATGTTCTACTCGCTTTTTGTTTGAGCTCCCTCCAATTTATGAATGGTATTTAATGGCATTGATTCCACTCGTCTTCCAAGGCCTATATGAAGAATCAAGGGCGAGATCACCTAAGAGGAGGAGGGGGTGAATTAGGTGTCTATTTAAAAATTTAAGCTCAATAAAAGCTTCCTTTAAAACTCTATGATCACTAAGACACTACTTACATGAAAAGAGAAGTTGGTACTTAGAACTAGAAAGTTAGAAGTATTCAACAACAATTCAGCAAGTAAATGTCACAGTGAAATCAACAGTGAATTTAGAGTGCGGTGGAAATATTAAAAACAAAATAGACAAAACTCAACGATGTTTTTTAAATTGGTTCGGTCACTACTCCGCGACCTACGTCCAACGTTATCTTATTAAACATCTTTGAAGTAAACTCATACAAACAAAGACCCCGAATAATAAAACAACTCCTCAACCTACTCCGGTTGCTATTTACTCAATGCTACTCCGCACCAAGACTTATGCTCAAAGCTACATACTCCGCTAACAGACTTCCCCAACTCTTTCAAGTTGCTATTGCTCAAGGTAACTCTACCAAGAGACTTCCCCAACTCTTTCGAGTTGCTAGTTGCTTAAGATAACTCTATCTCAAGACTTGTTCTACTCGGTTATTGTTACAACACACGAATCTCAAAATGTTCACTTAAATGAACGGTAGAGATAATTTAAGTACAACACGAGATCATCGAACACAATACATGCTTCGTTGCAACGAACTAGCTCTTTGTAAAAGACTTAAGAAAAATATTTTGCAAAACAATTAAGTATGAAATGTTAAACGGTTTTTGCAAAGATAATTTACTCAATAAAACTCAGTCTTTTTTCTTATAAATGTTTGTTGTTGCACACTTGTTCAAATGAATTTAGCATGGTATTGAGACTGTAATGTAGAGTATACATTAAACTAAAAATAACACACCATAACTAAGTACAAGTGTTAAAAAATAATAAACAATTAAAGCTTGAACAACAAAACAATGGTGATTACTACACAAGTAAAACCGAAACTCCTTGTGCAAGAAATGAGTTTCTTGCCCAAGCAATCTAGTTTACAAGTATGCATAATCTTGTTGCTCACATATACACAAATATGGGTTAAGTTTTTTTTATCAAGAAAGAACATAAATAGTAATGTTCATGGGAGCCATAAACATTGTCAATTATAGAAGAAGTAAACAACCCAATTTTGGTAAGTGTCTTATTGTGCAAGCTAACTCTTGTGCAAGACACTAAAAGCTTTCTTTCATCTTATAAAGATCAAACCAGAATTTTAGCAATGTAAAATGTTGATCAAAAGTTTGGAAATCAATTTTTAAGAGAGAAAATATTTTCGAAATATTTCAGAGCCAGAAACCACAGTGACATGTCACTGTGAGTTTTGAAGTACTTAGCATGAATAGAGTTTAATGATCTCTTATACAACACTATGACTCTAACAATGACGATCTTCATCTCTTGATCTTCTTGTGCAACCTTGAACGATTAGTTGAGCTTCCATAGCTATAAGATTAAAACTTAAGAGATACACATTATATTAACAATAAGATTAATTTGTCTTAAGGCATCATCAACCAATCTAATCTAGAAATGGTCTCAACACTATATAAGAGGAGCCTTTAAACACATCTCAACACATCTCACAACTCCAAATCATCTCTTATTCATCTCTTAGTTCTTTCTTTTGTTCTAGAAAAAGTTCTATTTGTTTGATCCTTTAGACGAAGTCTTATAAGAAGGAGTTTGGTTGTTTGTGATTCTTTTACTAGGTTATGTGGGATGATCACTCTTCATTCCAAGTCTTAAATCAAGTAATAATTTTGTCTTTTTGTTAGTTCTTGTCATTTCTCATCTTAATCTATATATACAACCTTAGTTGATGACATAATTTAGTTCTTGTTCATATAAATCTACAATTTTTATTTTCACTTTAGTGTATTGTTATCATCATATCCTCAACACCATTATAAACTTTTGTCTTGTTTCCATAATCCAAAATGATTAGTTTAATTCATCTTAATATGACAATGGTATTACCTTGTTTAAATATGAGTGAGTAAAACTTAATCTTAGGGGAATAAAAGAGTCATTTTGATTAGTAGTTTGATATTGTTGGAAAAAGAACTATTGCATTTGTATCATTGTTCTATTGCATGCTTGTATTGTATTGTTGGTTAATGATTCTTGATCACGATGTTTGACTAAATATGATGTTCTTTCCTAAGACCGAAAGACGAGAATTGAATAGACCAAGCATAGCATGGTAGTTCAATCTACTTAAACGTGAAACCTTGCTAGAAATTTTCTTATGGTAGTAACAATTTGAAAGATGTTGAATGACCTAAACAATGAATCAATTGCATGTTTTTTAAACTCTAACTTTGACGTAAACTAATTTACATGTAAGAACCTATCTCCCTAGACCTTTTACTTTTGTTATATTCGATATTTCAATTGTGCTTGTGTTTTTATTACAAATCTCTAAAAACCAATCTTCGTTCTAAGATAAACATTCTTCACGAAATTATTATATGTAACTCCCGTCTTACTGTGATCGACCCCTACTTCCCTGCTTCATTTATGTTAGTCAAGACTAGGGTAGTTATCTTTGAATTGAGTATGCGTCTAACTCCATCATCCGTATAAGGGTACTAAAATAATTAATCGAGAATAGTGGACGTACGTAGGTTTCGATTTGTGAAACAGAACCACTTCAAAACTCTGGTGTCTCTTGCATCATATTATTTTGTATTTTTTATATTTCACGAGTAATCGAGTTAGTTGAGTTTAATCAAAAATTTAGACTAATGATTACTTACGTACATGCTATATACAGACTCAAAATAAGTGGGCATATTTTATTATACATTATCCCCCCCCCCCCCCCCCTTCCCACCCACCATCCCAGACACACATCTTGAGTATTCCGAATCAATAGACTCTTCAATTTAGTTTGTATCAGATTCTCATGGTGTTGATTGCCCAATAGAAAAAGTGTAACACCCCCACTTACATAGTAGCCTTCATCAAGACCTTCCCAAGTAAGTAAAGGTGCTACCATCTCGGTTGCCTGAGGAAGTGAACATCATAAGACAATAAAGAAACATATTTATATATATATGTACTGATGGAGTTTTACTTAACCTCGCAAGCGAACGAGTTATCGTTGGGTATTGCAAGGGTCGTATCCCAAGGGACGGTAATTATGGTTCTAAGGCGGTTTAATCAAGTTCTAGTTTAGTTCTAGCTATTAGCAAGTTGAAGAGGATTAATAATAATACTAGACGTACTAAAAAGAAGGCAAAAATGCGATGTAAGACGATAATTAAAAGGAACTAGGGTGGATGGGTTCATTAAAGTAAGTATGGGTCAATTATGGTGGGGGTTAGGACTAGTTTAAATATGGTCTAAACATTTCTCCACCTCTCGGTGCAAGACGGATTAAAAGACAAGCCTCCACCTCTCAACGCGAGACGAGCCCTAGTCTAAGGTTCGATTGGGTTCTCGCCCTAATCTCTCCCTAAACATCCAACACACACACAACAACAATACAAGTCCAAGCTCTCACTCAAACTAGCAATAAAACATAAGAAAAACTCAAATTACTCATTCAAGCATTTCAACAAACACCTTGTGTGCACAAAACAAGTAGACTACCAAAAGACTTAATCTTTATGCCCAATTACCATAATCAACCCATAAACTTACATTAAATCCCCCATTTTCCCCTAGTCTAACACTACTCACTCATACTAATGAAGAAAAACATTAAAGATGGATACTTTGATATGAAATAAATAAGAGAAGGCATATTCAACATAAAAACTAAGCAAATAAACAAGAACAAGTAATTAAAAGACAAGTAATGAAATAAAGATGAGGAATTATACCAAAACTTGTAATAAAGGATGAAACTTGGATTAATAATCAAATAAGAGTCCCCTCTTGTCTTCAATATTACAACCCAATTGTTCAAGACTAACTAAAGGAAAGACTAGATCTAAAGATAACTAAGTAGAAAACTAGAGTAATTAGTGCTAATTATCAAAGGATTAGAATAGTGATTAGGAATATTGAAGGCTAAAATCTAGGTTTTTTTTGTGTCTAGGGTTGTGTGTCTAAAATGAATTAGGAGAGGGGTATATATAGGTTGGTGAGATTTAGGGTTCAAAATAAGAAGGGAAGTGGAAATGCGGAGTGAAGGTCTCAGCCGGTAGGCCGGCCGCCGGTGGGCTTGACCGGCTGAGCCCTTCTGACTCGAAACTTCAAATTTCATCATGTGAGATGGGTCTCAGCCGGTCAGCCGGCTGCCGGTGGGCTTAACCGGCTGCCGGTGGGCTTAACCGGCTGAGCCCCTCTGCTATCTTCCAATTTTTGGATTTTGCTTTGAGGTGTTTGGGGTGCTTAGCCGGCCGGCCGGCTGCCAGTGGCCTGGGCCGGCTGAGCCCCTCTGCTCCTTCTCTCCTTTTCTTCCTTTCTTTGTGCGGATTTTGGGTGCTCATCCGGTTGGCCGGCTGCCGGTGGCTTGGCCGGCTGAGACCCTTGTTTCCTCTTCTTCCTCTCCTTTTCTTCCTTTCTTCATTATGTTTAGTTTTGTGACGGTTTCTCGGTTCTCATCCCGTCTCGTCCTTGTCTTGACATATTTCCTGTGAATTGAGACGGAATTAAATGGTATGAGACTACACGAGATGAGGGCCAAAATACGATAAAACCGACGCCAAACAAAACTAAATGTGATGAAACATAAGAAAATAAGGAGGGGAAACGGTCCAAAGTAATCATATATCATGTACACAACATGCCCCAGTCTCAAATACAAAGTTATACAATATGACTAATTACAATTAACTAATCTCGTGAACTCTAGACACAGCAGCAACAACGTGGTAACGACTCGTCGCATCCCAACCAATCCCAATCATCCAGCACATAACCTGTAAACAATCTGCTCCCCATTACCAAATGGATCATCACAGTTTTGTAAAACAGTAAAAGGGTCAGCATTGTATATACCGACAACCGTACGAGGTAAACACAAGGGAAAGAGAAAATCGGAAGGCCACCGCAGCGGACACCTCAGTAGACTCAGGTTAACATCCCCACTCTAAAAAACCACCAATTGACCCTGGACCGCAGCCACAGGCGTCGAAAGCCCCTCTCACCACAACGAGAGAACCCGGAACATTAATTTGCACATCCCCACGTGGCGGGAAAACCACAAGGGCGAACTCGGGGTGTGATCCAACTCCCAACGGAATCACCAAACCATAACCATACTAACCATAGTAACATCTCCAAACACCAAATTCGAACTCCATCAACACAATATCAATCACATATTAAAAATCATAAAATCTCATAACATCAATTAGCAATACAAACACTGAGTAGGTAAACCCTACCTTTAAGCGTTCCTGCAATTAGCCATCACCCGACGCACACAGACACACTGATACAAGTAAACATCGCATCATCAATCCGATCTACAACACAATACAACCCATATTACAACTATGGTCGCTAAAGTCAAAGAATAACTATGAGAAAGGTAATTACATGATCGGAGTAGTTGACCTTCTTATTAGGACGGTCACGCTTGCAGCCAGGGTCCCGCGGTGGCTCTACAAGTTATAGGCCCATAGGGTGGTAGGGGTTTGAAAGAATGGGGAATAGGTTTAGGTTTCTAGAGAGAGAAACGTAATTGTAATTACTGATTTATGAATTAAGTCCCGAAGTATATTTATCGCGGACGGAATCCCGTCATACTCGAACGAGTAAGTGTGCACTCGGTCGAGTGACACTTGCACTCGACCGAGTGGAGTCCACTAAGTCGAGTGCTTCCTGCTGAGAGTACAATTTTCCCGAATTCTCATCCTACGGACAATTCCCCCGACGGTCAAAATCAGTCAAAGGTCGATCAACGTCTCTAAAATACATGGTATTACAAAAAGAGGTTGATTCTTTTTTTTTCGTTGCATTTCACGTGTGACATGAATTTCTAGTACATTTGATGTGCTGTCTTTGATGGAAAAAAATATGGTCTTTGGAACAACATGATGACGCACTACATTAAGGGACCCGATTGGGAGTGCTGGAAGACTATTCAAAATGGACTAAATAAAATTTTGATAGCTTTAACTAGTGGCAGTACCTATGAGAAAAGTGAGGACGACTATATTGAGGTTGATTATAATAAGGCTAAGAAAAACTCACAAGCCATGAACCTATTGCAATACGCTATGATTGCGACTGAGTTCGATTGTTATTCATCTTTTAATACAACCAAGGAAATATGGGAAGATAGAGAATTAGCCTATGAAGATAGTTCGCTTGTTAAGAAACATAGGATTGATTTTCTGATTCAAAAAAATGAACTCTTCACACTGGAGAAAAATGAATCTATTGATAACATGTCCGCACGTTTTTCCATTATCACTAATGAACTCCAAAATCTTGATAGGAAATTTGAATATGAGGATATCGTCATAAATTTTCTTAGGTGCCTCACGAAAAATTGGCATCCTAAGGTCATTTCAATTGAAGAAGCAAGAGTCCTTAAATTACTCTCTTATCAATAACTTATAGGTTCACTCATGACACATGAGCTTTTTCTCATTAAGCATGAAAATGAACCTCTTAAAGAAAATAGTATGGCCTTGCAAGCTTAGGCCAATGACAACGAATCTTACATTAAAGATGAAACAAGTTAAGAAGTTGTCTAGATGTACCTTGATAGATTACTTTTAACTCAAGGGCAAAGAAGATTAAGGCGAGGGGTTCCCCTTTCTTCCTTATTATTCACAATCAGTATAGACTATCAGTCTAGGATCCTTAACAAGCTGAAGGAGATTGAGGGATTTAAATATCATCAAAATGAGTTTTACTCACTTATGCTTTGTTGATGATCTCATGTTGTTTTGTTAAGAAGATTGGAAGTCTATGGTGAAAAAGGTAAAGGCTTTTAACACGTTTTCTGATGCTTCTGGTCTCCAAATGAATAAAAGGAAATCAAATATTTATGGGAATGATATGGAGCCTGGGCTGTTGGAGGACTTTTCTGCTATCACATGGATGAAGATAGGTACTCTACCTTTTCAATATCTAGAGACATCTATCTTTGCTAAGAAACTGTCAGTTCTTGAGTGTAATATTCTTGTTGATAGGATAAGAGCCTTAGGAACTATAAGGCTTTCATATGCTGGAAGGTTAGTGCTAATTAGAAGTGTCCTCAACACTCTACACAACTACTGGGCAAAAATTTTCATCCTTCCATCTACAATTGTGTTAAATATTGAGAGTGTTTGTAGAAGTTATTTGTGGAAAGGTGAGGCTGTGACCAGCTCTCCTTCACTGATGGCTTGAGATACTATATGTAGGCCTTTGGAGCAAGAGGTATGGGTATCTGTGATTTGAGGAGGTGGAATGAGGCAGCAGTGGGAAAGTATGTATGGTAGGTGATGTAGAAGAAAGACACTTTATGGGTTAAATGGGTTCATTCTATCTACATTAAAGGTCAGCGCTGGAATGAGTACAATGCTCCCCTAGGCAGCAACTAGGCTTAGAGGACGTTTTGTAGGGTGAAGGAGAAACTCTTATCTGGGTATGATGGACATGATTGGTTATACTCAGATGCTCAGTATAACATCTCAGAGGGTTATAAATGGTTAGGTACTGGGAATGCTGTAGTAGGCTGGTATGGGTGTGTCTGGAACATTATAGGGGTCATTAAGCACCAATTGATAAGGTGGCTCTTTGCTCATAATAGATTATCAACAAAAGACAGGCTTGTCAGGATGAGTATTTGTACTTATATGTCTTGCGAGCTATGTAGAGGAGAAGATGAAGGATGTGAACATCTTTTCTTTCAGTGTAATTACAGCAGGAAAGTCCTTGATTTGGTTAATGTAGGGTTCTATTTCAGTATCCCTGTAGCTGACTTTTTAGCTTGGTGGTGTAATTGTATGAGAAGGAATGATAGTATGTAGCATTATTGCATCAGTACTAATGGCTAATGTGTATCATATCAGGTGGGCTAGGAATCCCTATCGAATGCATCAGGTTATGTGGCGGCCTGAAGTGGTATAAGGGAAATATAGGAGGAAGTTCAATGGTGATGTATGGAAAATATGGCTGGTCCTAGAGCTTAGGATCTGCTCTCATAGTATTATATAATATGCTGTTAGAAAATTGGTTATTTGGAAACAAGTTGTAATGGTTGATAATGTAATTGGCCTGTTTATATCAATGAAATTACTAACATTCTACCAAAAAAAATATTACATTGAACAAACCCTTGATAGATGTCATGAACAAAGTCTTGAATTGAAGGTTCTGAAAGAACAAATTCTTGATATTGCTGAAGATAATCAAGTTCAAAAGGCAATGGCCAAAAAGCTGAATTCTAGGGTTATGACTAATACAACCACAACCTTAGAATCTACTAACGCTAAAAAAAATCGCTCTCGAGTCAATTGTAACTAATGAAGTTATGACCTCAGAGTTAAAAGTAAACATTAAACACCTTGAAGCCAAGGTTATAACTAATGAAGCAATAATCTTAAAATTGAGGAAGGTAAATGAACTTCTAAAATCTAAAGCTACAGTTAAAGAAGTTGTGGCTTTAGATCAAAAGAAAGAAATTGATTCCATAGCTCAGTAATTGAAAGAATCTAAATTTCATCTATAAAGTATTAAGAAACAACATTCGAATGAAGTGTTCATTCTTATTAAGAGATTTCAAGACTTTCCTCATAATTATAATAAAAAAAATTCTTCCAAGAAAGTGGAAGCCGATCACTTTACGTTTTTTTAAGAGATCCAATCCTTGAAGGAATGGCTTCTGAATGCTAGGAAAGTTCATGATAAATGGGAAGATAGCACCACTGTCTTAAACTTCGTAATAGAAAAATATGATAATAATATGAAAATGGGTTTAGGACATGAGTGATATGGCCGTATAGATCATTTGAAACGTAAATATATTATAAATGATAAAAGTATGAGTTAGGCAAATCAAAAAATTATAGTTCATATAAAATAAATTCAAATGGTAAATAAAGGTAGTCTAGGTGGGACCGGACACCAAATTTAGTATATATGTAAACCGGAAACCAAGGGACTTCAACAGAATATAAAGTTGTTAATAGTTTAACGTATCAATATAATATAAGTAGGTTGAGTTTTCGAAATTGTAAAGAGGTAAATAAATCAAGATTCTCATAAGACACATTATTCCATTTTTTTTTTTATAATTGTGCTTTAATTATTGTATAATAATTGAATGTTGTTAAATGGTATTCTAATCTAATATTTATTATTTATTTAAATATATAAGTCTAATACAATTAGATAACCAAGTGATATAAGTTCAATTATGAGGGCGGGAGTAATAGATGTAACAATAATGGCGGCGAAAGTAATAGTAGTAACAACGAGAGAAAGTATGAACAATTAGCTAACCAAACAAACTAAAAAATATATAAACTTGATGAAATTAACGTGAATAGTGAATTTTAGCCGCAAAAATAGCGGGATTAGTCAAAGAAACACTAGTAACTGGTGGAGTAGTTCAAGTATTAGTATTAACATGATGAGATGTGAAAATATTAATATTAACAGTATGAGTAGTAAATGTGCCTCAAGATTTGCTAATAATTAAATTTTAAATCCCAATCATAATTTCAAGATATATCTTATAAAAGTGAATGATAAATGGTAAATGTATAAGTTATACAAGTATAACTAGGGGTGTTCACTAGTCTAAATCGGACCGGACCGGACTGGTTGAACCCGCGGACTGGATACCCACTTTTTCCAAGACCGGAGATCGGACCGGCTAAGAAGGGACCCGGACCGGTTATACGTTAAAAGGGAAATTTTAATTTTTTTTTTAAGTGTGGACCGGACCGATATTTTTGGGACCCGAAGACCGGACCGGTATGTGTCCGGTATGGATCGGATCGATCGGTCCGGGTCGGTCCGGTTTACCGGTCCGGACCACTTTTTGTTCAGCCCTAAGTATAACGCAATTATATTTTATATAAAATTTAAATTTACATGGTTATTAGAGATGACGAAACCGGAAAACAAAACTCGTTTATTCAGAAAAATTCTTGCTAATCGAATTATTAGAGGTATTTTTACTAGTGGGATGACCATAAATTATGACATGTGGCTTATATAAGAGAGAGGTACATGACCAACTTTCCTAATTGGGAATTTTGTTAGGCATCTTTAGTTGATACATGAACCATCATGTTTTCTAGAAATAGCACATAGCCGGACACTCAGAGTGATGTATGATTCCCAACAGCTTTGCTACCATATCTTGGGTTTTATATCAAGGCTGTCAGCACTGATTATTATTATAGGCATATCCCATATAGACAAGAATCCTGCCAATTAAATATTTAATCATTTACTCAAATTATTGATATAAAGCCCTTACTTTCATCACTAAGTCTCGTTAAAGACGAGTATATCCGTCTTCAATAAAAACGGGTCAAATCCCCTCTCACAAGAAAATAAGTGGGAGGACAAGTGGGGAATCAAATGGATCCCCACTTGTTTTGTCACTTACCTCCTTGTGAGAGGAAATTTGACTCGTATTCATTGAAAATGGATATGCGCTGTTTTCAATGAGAATTTGTGTACTTTCATATACGAGTCACAAAGACGGTTCAATATAAGGGAGTAAATTCAAATAATCTAAGTATGTCTTAACCATTATATATATACCCCTTGGATATATAAATAAGTTGGTAATTTTTTTACGGCCAATAAATTGTTATAGGTATGAAATCAGATCCAAATAAAGGAAGTAAACTTAATTGATACTCCGTAGTTTATAAATTGATTTACTTGATCAAGAAAAATAGAAGCCAGATTATATCTATGGTTAGTATTAGCGCGTTAGTTTACTCGTCTTTTTATTCACTAGATTAGATTAATGAATAGTCAGATTGATGGTTAGTTAAAAAAAAAATAGTGCGGTAGTTTACCCACTAATAACAGGCAGGTGTTTGGTAAATTATAAATTTCATTTTTAATATAGTTGGGACATTTAGCATGTTTGACTCGTTAATATGTTGTTTGGGATGTTTGGTAAATACCATATTGAAATAGTATATTGATCTACTGTTCTACAATATAATGTTCCCCCAGCATATTCACTTTAATAAATTAAAAAAAATGTGTGTGAGATATATACAAGTCAAACCTATTAACTCAATCTATCATTTATAATCCGTTTAACCAATCATTTTTGGTAATAATCCCCTATATATTAAAACACAAACATTTAAAGCATCCACATTAATCCACATCATCACAATAAAGTGGTGGACCCCACTTCTTTACCTTTATTACTTTACTTTTTTTCATGCGTATCAATCTTTTTTCCGCTATTTGTTTTGACTTCTTCATAAATTTTCCTTGCCTTATAACTCATTTAATGTAATTAAAGACATGGCTAACCCAAACTCAAAAACCGATTTAAAATATTTGCGGAATCTTTTTATAAAACGTAAACAAAAAACTACGCATCATTGACATTTTCCTACTTTAGCCTTAACTTTTAAATCTGATTCCATCCGCCTCAGTCATTTTTTTAAACTTTATCACAAATATTGTAATAAAATATACACAAACTTTCTATATAATTTTTTTACTATTTTAAATGAAAATCACAATAGATTTACCAAAAAAATAAATAGAAGAGGTTACAAATTAAAAAAAAATAAAAATTCAACAAATAAAAATTATAACGAATAACGACAATGATTTGGAAATTAATCTAGCAACGATAATAATTCAATTCTATATTACAATTTACTATAAAAAAACACTAAAATTTGGATCAGGCATGAAAACCCGTCTAATACCAGACTTGGACGTGAATATTCATGCCCGAACTTTGACCAAGATGTAGGAGATCTATGTCGAGGAGCAAATCACTTTTTTTTATAAAAAAAAATTGTTATTGGATTTGTTGAATTATCGTTATTAATATATGAATTTGTTGAGTGGTCGTGAAGTTGTATGAAGTATGACTTGGTATGAGTTTATTGATTAGTCTCAAGGGTTTTGGATTGTTGGGTTATTTAAACAGGAGTTGGTCATGTGTAAAATCATTTTACACAAGCGTACAAAACTTCAATTGATGACAAATATTTCTCTTTTCAAAATATGGGTAGTTTACAAATAAACTTTGGAGATTACGGCATCTAACTAAGTTATTGAGAGACCATTTTATCATACCCCTTGATATAATTTTTGAACCATTTGTATTATTGATATCCACAATGTCTATTTTATTTGATACATGTGTTCATCTCACTTATACCTAATTTATTATATACCATTTTTATTAGTATCCAAATTTATATTATACGTACACCTTTTATTACTTTTTATATCATTTTTCCTCAGTTTATATTTAGTCTCTCAATAAGTAAAATTGTAAGATTATTTTATACTAATTTAGTATAAACGCGCAATACATAAGAATTATTGTTTGTAAAATATATTGACTAATTTCACAAATTTCACCCAATTAGATTATGTATGTTTTGTTTATAATATCTTTACTATCTTTCATAAAAACACCCCGTGCAATTTTGCACGGGATTAAAACTAGTTATGTGTTGAATATCTAACAATGTGATAAAGACAATGGCCACAATATTCATATATGCAGTTAGGGAACCAAATAAAAAGAGGTAAGCAGTTAAACAAGTGTGAAGCAATTAGAAGAATGATTAGTAGAAACAGGTGGCATGTGCCATGTTCATGTGCATTTTATAAAGCAACAGAAGACAGGGTCTTAATTAGATCTTAATCTTAATATAATCTTATTCTATGATTAATTAATACTATATGATCGGACATTCGAACGTACAAATTGCATGTGGACTGTTCCCCTTACGGCGGCGACAATGCATAAAAGATGGCTCTCTTTTTGCATTCATATATAAATGTAGATAACTCTGCAATTCAAGTATCTCTTTCGGCTAGAATACAGTATGCTTTGCTTGCTTTACTTCTTTAGTGCATGTTCATAGCCTAAAGATAATTAAATCATGTTGTTGATCATTTTATCACTTCCCTACTTCAATTACTTGTTCTCTATCCTATCTTTTGACAACTAAAAGTTCGCATTCTTTTAGCTAAAGTGAACTACCGGCTACTTGTTGTTTTGGTAAAATGGGGTTCAAGTGAACTATCTAATTGTAGAACCACCACTTCCTCAACATATTTAACAAGATCTTCTCAATAGAGGACTTCCCAAGTAACGTGGGGTGCTACCATCTCGATTTCCCAAAGTACTATGCATCAAATTGTTAATCTCAAAACAAGTTAAGGTACTTTATTAATTTAAATGGCAATTACAATTCAATGTCGAACCAATACAATCCAAAAATACGACTCATAAGAGGAATGTCTAAAAACTAGATCACTGATGCTAAGAACTCAATGTCCGCGTCCATGCCCGCCAACAAGCAAGATCGTTGCACATCACTTGTTAATCAACTACTCACCGGCCATTTGCTGCAGTTATCGAATGGATAACGGTAGATTTTAAAACATACAAAGGTCAGTTCACATGTACATAATAATCAACATCATAAGAGATCATAATACAACCATCACACATATTCGGTGCCATCAACAAGCCCACAAACGATGCCATAAACAAACACATTGCAAATCACTAATCGTGGTGCCATAAACAACCACACCGTCGTGTCCAGGCCACGCCATAGACACAATGGGCTCAATCATAACATGTCAACATGGACCCAGGTCATCACCTTGTGCAATGTCTCCTCCATGGCGGATGGCATGAGGAGCGACCCACAAAGTCATGGAGTCATTCTCTTGCAACCGCTCCATAAAACCACCTCCAAAACACCATATATCACATCACCCCAAACTCCAATAATGCATGGCCCAATCATATCACAAGCACATCAATCAGTCATAGATTCATAAACTAAATAGGGAAACTTAGACAACAAAGCACGGGTCATGTTCGGGCTGGTCAGATTAATTGGGGTTTGGGGTCACATTTTCGGGCTGTAGTTCGGGTCAATTTATGTTCTTGGGTCAGCCTTTTGGGTTGGATTGGTTTGGTCGGGTCTACTTGGAGCCTACGCAGTAACCCCCTATCGATCTACTCCCTCCGTCTGGATCGATTGTTTACCTTTTCATTTTGCACAAAAACAAAGGAAATAGACAAAATAGTATGAGCCCATTTATGACTGTTTTTAGTGGATGAGAAGAGAATAATAATCCCATTAGAAAATCAAATTATTTTCAGAAAATTTTTCTAATATAGAAAGCTAAACGAATGATAGACACCCTTGAATGAAAAAAAAAAAAGTAAATAAATGATGAGCCGGTGAGAGTATATTCGGAAGATTTATTCCAGAATTCCACCCGACCAAAATATTCAACAACGATAAGATTTATTCGAAAGAGCTCAATCAACAATTCAACATGGCAACTGAAACATCATGTCAATTGTCAAAGAACACGCTCATAGCTTCACCACAACCACAAGAATAGGGAATCATCCCCAGCCGTAGAGATAGAGATGATAAGGCAACAGTGCAAGTGTGCAACACCATCCATGATCCATCCAATGGTTTATACCAAGTAATATCATTAGCAATATTAATTCGATTCATGAGGATTTGTAACCTTCTTGTGATACTAATGAACAAGTTACTAACAATGAATAGTTTAGCGAGAGGTATGTTTTCTAGTTAAAACGAGTCACGTATTACTCATTTGTACAAATGAACAAGAGAATAATATATTGAGAACAACAAGAATTTGTCTCGAGCTATCTAAAAACATTGTACTACATATTCATTTTTCGGAAAATTCACATGCTACCCCTGAACTTTGCCATTTTTCCCGAAATACCCAAAATTTTGATCTAGAAAACTTTAAGAAGTCACAACTCGTGTTTAAAAGATCAGAAACTGACGATTTTTTTTTTCAAATCGATCATCTTTCCGAGTACTACGATTTGACCAAAAAAATTGCCGAGTTCGGAATTCGTAACCAAGAGATATACTTGCTCAAAGTTTGTTCGGTCAAAAAACTTTGACATACAATAACTTCTAGCTACGGGATCCAAATACGATAATTTTTATTTTTAGATCGTAGTTCTCGGAAAGACGATCGATTTGAAAAAAAATCGTCACTTTATGATCTCGTAAACACGAGTTATGATATAGATCAAAATTTTGGGTATTTCGTGCAAAATGGTAAACCTCGAGGGCACCACGTGAATTTTCCGGTTCATTTTAACTATAATACAGAGACCTTCCTTCAAAGGAAAAATTTAACAATTTTTAGATACTTTTTCCGTTGCGGTCAATTGTTGTCCTATTTCTTTGTAGCGTGTCTCAGTTAATTGTTTTCCTTTCGATATTTAGAATGATTTCTATAAGTAATTTGATCACCTAATGGGACTATTATTGTCCACTTATCATCCATTAAGTGGAATCACAAATGGTCTCTCACCCTTTGCTTGGTTTTTGTGACAAAATGAAAGGATAACCATTGAGTGACGGAGGATCAATTTGTTAGGAATGTGTCTGACATTTGACATTCGTACGCCTAAGTATAATATACTTGGACGCCTCACGCCCTCATTTCATTTAAGTGAAAATATATAAACTTGAACACATATCCAAATCTGATCTTTGTAAGATAATTTCTTAATACTCGGAATTCAAAGAACATCAGCATCATTATTATTTTCTTCGGACTCCCAGTATGGAAAAAGAAGTGGACGAACGACATTCCCATAACAAAGTGTTGATTTTATACCACTATCAAATTCCCACACTTTTGACCGCCGAAATGAAGGGTGGACTTTGATTTGCACTAGAGGACACATTATCTTTGATATGATATGATATGATAATCTCAAATATAGCTAGAGCTCTCCCTACCACATAATCTGAAGCCTAAGCCAACCACATTCTAACGTTCGTTCACACTGAAAACTGGCACTATCCGTTATAAGCTAAAAATGGATAGTGAGAAGGGCCCAATCATATTGTGAAAGAGGTACTATCTGTCTTCACCTTATGATAATGTTCGTCTTCAATGAGAATTTGTGCGTTCGTTAAGGGAGTTTGTAATTAAGAACCAACTTTCTTTGTTGTTGGACTGAATTTGTCCTCGTTTTTTGTCCATAAAAGTTCTTATGACAACCGAGTTTCGTTGGAATATAAAATTCATATGTGATTGTCCCACGTTACTGGAAAAAGAGATATTATATCACTTTATAACTGAAATGGCTACTCCTACTATTGTCAATTGGTTTTAGGATGTAACATCTCTTGTGTTATCGAGTGCTTTGTCTCTGTGACAACCCTCGCGAATGCGGAAATATAAAACATACAAGCATGTGAATTATATAGCGGAAATGTGAAGTTTTAAAAACTTTTATACATGCAAGTTAAATAAAACGAGGAGTGTCAAAATATTACAAACTAAGTGCGGAAAATTTAACAA
>JAIUZE010002901.1:0-80693 GCA_022085475.1 Heliosperma pusillum | reverse complement strand
ACAAATATCACGCATAACCATTGCACCACAACCACACATCCCTGAACAACACCCACCACCGTCACCATACTGGCGTCACTCATGCCGGCGATCATGCAAGTAGGATACTGAGTGCACCGTTAACCTCCAACGGCGCCGACGACATTACTTATACCCATGTTGTGCACCACGAAAATAACCAAAGATCTCACCGGAGTTGTAGATCAAAGGCCTAGCACCAGGTTCGTCGATGTTTCAAAGTGTTCCGATGAATTAGAAGCGACGACGACGACGGTTGATTGGTGATGGTGATGATGGAGCTACTCTGATATCACGCGACAATTTGACGGAGTTGTTGGCCATCGTCGCCGATGGAGACAACATAGATTAAGTTGAGATGATATGTAATGGTGATGATGGAGTTGCGTCGGACAAGTAAGTGACGATGATAGGTGATGAACAGTGATGGGGCAATTTGGGTGGTGGGCTGATGATGTAAAGGTAGGAAAGGATATGATTTAGGGAAACTATATAAATGGAGTTTGGTTGTGAGAAAGTGATGCGCGTGGGATTTATCATGGTCGTTTCCACTTTTTGCACCGAGTGGTCGTTTGCACCGGATCTTGACTCATATATATATATATATATATATATATATATAGATAGGTTCTTATGAGTCCACCAATTTTTGTGAGTCCATGAGTCCTCATCTTGGCCATTGGATGAGGGAGATGAATGGATGGGATTGTAGAGACAAAAGCACACTTAACACTAATCAATTACCTATGCACTAATTAATTAACTTTCTCTCTCTAGCCTTTGATTAATCACTTTTGAGCACTTTTGAATTTCTGAGATTTGTGAGTGTAACTTCAGCCCATATTTGTGAAACTTCAAACTAAAATGTGATTTCGACTATATAAATTTGAATTTATGAAACTTCAAGACAAATTTATGTCATTTTAGACTTTTTATGAGTGTAACTTCAGTATGAGAAAAAAAGTATGAGAAAAAAAGTTAGTAATAGTGTGCGAAAAAGTGGTTCAATGATGTGATATTGTATAGTATATCGCGTGATATTGTTTAGTATAACTTGTGATATTCTATTATGGACTCACGGACTCAAAAAGATAGGGTGGACTCACGTGATCCTAGTTCTATATATATGTATATATATATATATATATATATATATATATATATATATATATATATATATATATATATAGTCAAGTTATAATGAGTCCACCTTCAAAATTGAGTCCATGAGTCCTCATCTTGCCCTTTGGATGAAAGAGATGGAGGGACAAGATTAGAACAAGATGGAAGGCTAAGATTAGAAGAAAAATGAATGGACAAGATTAGAACAAAATGAAGAGACAAGATTAGAACAAAATGAGTGGGTTTTAATGACTTTCACCTACATTACGAGTGTAACTTCAACCATTATTTGTGTAACTTTAAGCTAAAATGTGATTTCGAGTATATAAATTTGAATTTTTGTAACTTTAATATAAGTTTATGTGATTTTTACCTTTTTATGAGGGTAACTTTAGTCATTAAAAGTGTAACTTCAACCATTATTTGTGTAACTTCAAAATAAAATTTGATTTCAAGTATATAAATTTGAATTTATGCAACTTTAAGATAAATTTATGTGATTTTTACCTTTTTATGAGGGTAACTTTAGTCATTAAAAGTGTAACTTCAACCATTATTTATGTAACTTCAAAATAAAATGTGATTTCGAGTATATAAATTTGAATTTATGTAACTTTAAGATAAGTTTATGTGATTTTTACCTTTTTATGAGGGTAACTTTAGTCATTAAAAGTGTAACTTCAACCATTATTTGTGTAACTTCAAAATAAAATATGATTTCAAGTATATAAATTTGAATTTATGTAACTTTAAGATAAGTTTATGTGATTTTTGCCTTTTTATGAGGCTAACTTTAGTCATTAAAAGTGTAACTTCAACAATTATTTTTGTAACTTTAAACTTTATTAGTGAAACTTCATTTATTAACTGTGTAACTTTAGTCAATTATAGTGTAACTCATGTTTAGGTAACTTTAGTCTTTTCCAGTGTAACTTCAGTCCATACTAATGTAACTATAGTCATTAATTAAGTAACTTCAGTCCTTAATAAGATAACTTTAGTCCAATGCAACTTTAGTCCATAATTGTGAAACTTTAGTACATACTAATGAAACTTTAGTCCATAATTGTGAAACTTTAGTACATACTAGTGAAACTTTAGTACATAATAGTGAAACTTTAGTACATAATAGTGAAACTTTAGTAAATACTAGTGAAACTTTAGTAAATACTAGTGAAACTTTAGTAAATACTAGTGAAACTTTAGTACATACTAGTGAAACTTTAGTACATATATGTGAAACTTTAGTACATATATGTGAAACTTTAGTACATATATGTGAAACTTTAGTACATTTTAGTAAATACTAGTGAAACTTTAGTACATATCAGTGAAACTTTAGTAAATAATAATGTAACTTTAGTAAATAATAATGTAACTTTAGAAAATAATAATGTAACTTTAGATTTGGAAAAAAATATATATAAAAACATAAGATCTTAAAAAACGAATCTAACATAAAACATAGAAAAACATAAGAAATATTTATAAAAAAAATAAGATCTACAAAAATAGTGAATCTCGAAAATAAAAACAAAGTATATCTAAAAAACAAAATATAAAATATAAAAATGAGATCTAAAATAAAAATAAATAACACAAAAAATCTAAAAATTGAAAAACGAGATCTGAAATGGTGGTAGATGATTCTGTTTTACCCATTTTTTTCAGATCTAAAATGGTTGTGATTTTTTTGTCCTCCACCAACAACCAACAAAATTTAAGAAAAAAAAAACAAGATCTTAAAACAATAAAAACGAGATCTATAATAAAAAAAAGAAAATAATAAGAAATTTAAAAAATGAAAAACGAGATTAAAAAAAATAGATAATCTGAAAAATAAACAAACTAGATCTAGAAACAAAAATATAAAATGAAAAAATGAGATCTAAAAGAAAAATATAAAAACATAAAGTGAAGAAGGCGGTGTAGGGAGCTAGGAGGAGGCGGCGGCGGTTTGAAGATGGCGGGTGGGGGTGGTGTTCGGTGGGGTGGAAGGTGGCGGCTGGGGTGAGAGAGGGGGTCGTGGTGTGGAAGTGGAGGAGCGGCGGTAGCGGGGCTGGTGGTGCTCGGTTGTAGGACCGGTGGTGCTGCTGATGGTGCTCGGTGGTGCTGCTGGTGGTGCGCGGTGGTGGGTCTCGGTGTGCTGCTGGCGGTGCTCGATGGTGGGTCTCGGTGGTGGGGCTGGTGGGTCTCAGTGGTGGGGAGAGAAGAGGGTATTTTTTTTGGGTTTTATTTTTGAGAGGTATGTAGAGAGAGAAAGGAGGTAGAGAGATAATGAAAAAGTTTAGAATGAGAGAAATGGTGTGAATAAAGGGTATAAGTACTAGGGTTTAAAGAAGATGGATTGGGTGTGTCTCACAATCTTGACCCTCCATTTTGTTTTAATCTTAGTCATTCATCCTCTTGATCCAAGAGCTTGGATTAGGACTCAAGGACTCAAAAGAGAAGGGGAGACTCATTTGAACCTAACTCTCTCTCTCTCTATATATATATATATATATATATATATATATATATATATATATATATATATATAGAGAGAGAGAGAGAGAGAGAGAGAGAGACAAGTTATAATGAGTCCACCTTCAAAATTGAGTCCATGAGTCCTCATCTTGCCCTTTGGATGAAAGAGATGAAGGGACAAGATTAGAACAAGATGGAAGGCTAAGATTAAAAGAAAAATGAATGGACAAGATTAGAACAAAATGAAGGGACAAGATTAGAACAAAATGAGTGGGTTTTAATGACTTTCACCTACATTACGAGTGTAACTTCAACCATTATTTGTGTAACTTTAAGCTAAAATGTGATTTCGAGTATATAAATTTGAATTTATGTAACTTTAATATAAGTTTATGTGATTTTAGGCTTTTATGAGTATAACTTTAGTCATTACGAGTATAACTTCAACCTTTTTTTGTGTAACTTTAAATCAAAATGTGGTTTCGATTATATACATTTGAATTTATGTAACTTTAAGACAAAATTATGTCATTTTTGCTTTATTATGAGGCTAACTTTAGTCATTAAGAGTGAAACTTCAACCATTATTTTTGTAACTTCAACCTAAAATGTGATTTCGACTATCTAATTTGAATTTATGTAACTTTAAGATAAGTTTATAGGATTTTTGCCTTTTTATGAGGCTAACTTTAGTCTTTAAGAGTGAAACTTCAACTATTATTTGTGTAACTTCAAACTAAAATGTGATTTCGACTATATAATTTGAATTTATGTAACTTTAAAACAAGTTCATGTGATTTATAATTTTTTATGAGGCTAACTTTAGTCATTAAGAATGTAACTTCAACCAATAGTTATGTAACTTCAAACTAAAATATGATTTCGACTATATAAATTTGAATTTATTTAATTTTAAGACAAGTTTATGCGATTTTAGCATTTTTATGAGTATAACTTTAACCTTTATTAGTGAAAATTTAATTATTATTTGTGTAACTATAGTTATTTATATTGTAACTTTATATTAAAATGTGATTTAATATATTAATTTGAATTTTTTGACATTTTTAGGTGACTTTAGTCTTTTCTCGTATAACTTTAGTCTGTGTAACTTCAGTCTTTACCTATGTAACTTTTAGTAGAGAACTCTTAATGGCGTAACTTTAGTTCATACTAGTGTAACTTCAGTCTTTATCTATGTAACTTTTATAGAGAACTTTTAGTAGAGAACTCTTAATGGCGTAACTTTAGTCCATACTAGTGTAACTTCAGTCTTTATCTATGTAACTTTTATTAGAGAACTCTTAAATGACGTAACTTTAGTCTGTATTTGTATAACTTTAGTCAATAAGGGTGTAACTTTAAGAATATAATGAAAATAAATGAGATCAAATAAAAAAATCAACCAAAACGAAAACAAATAAATATAAAATAAATATAAAACAAATAAATACACAAAAAAAAGGTTAAAATAAAAAACGAATCTAAAATAAAACATAGAAAAACATAAGATTTTTTTTTTTAAAATAAGATCTAAAACAATAGTGAATCTCGAAAATAAAAACAAAGTATATCTGAAAAAACAAAATAAAAAATATAAAAACGAGATCTAAAATAAAAATAAAAACATAACAAATCTAAAAATTAAAAAACGAGATCTGAAATGGTGGTAGATGGTTTTGTTTTACCCATTTTTTTCAGATCTAAAGTTGTTGTGATTTTTTTGTCCTCCACCAACCACCAACAAAATTTAAGGGAAAAAAAACAAGATCTTAAAACAATAAAAAAAAATATACACTATGAAGAAAAATTTTAAAAAATAAAAACGAGAACTAAAGAGGAAGTGCAAATATGAAAAGAAAAAAAAAATACCCACCAAATATGAAAAAAAAACGAAATTTAAAAAAAATAAAAAATCAACTAAAACCATTAACAATAACCACCATCAAACACAAAAATAAAAAAAACGAGACTAAAGATGAGTGCTTTTTTTTGTTAAGATATTTTGGAAGGTTGTTGAGAGTTTTTTTTTCAGATCTGGAAAATAATGTGGTGGTTATTGTATTTTTTTTTTGGGTTTTTATGTTTAATGTGTGGTTGTGGTGGTGGTTGTTTAGTTTTATTATTTTTTTCTTAGATTTGGAAATAATGGTGGTGGTGGCGACGGGTCTTGTGGTGCGCGGCAGGCTAGCCGGCTGCGGCAGAGAAGACGGCGAAGGCAGGGAAGACGGCGGCGGCATGAGAGGCGGGTATAGGCGGTGGCGAGACGAGGACGGTATGGTGGAGGGAGGAGGAGGACGGTGCGTGGAGGGAGGAGGACGGTGGAGGAAAGGAGGAGTTAGGTGGAGAGGTGAAGGTGGCGGTGTAGGGTGGGTGGAGGTGGCGGCGGGTGAAGGTGGGTTGGATTTTTTTTTTAGAGAATAGTAGAGAGAGAAGGGGGGTAGAAAGAGAATGAAGATGTGAAAATGAATGAAATAGAGTGGAAAAATGGTTTATATATCAGGGTTTGAAGGGTGGATTGTGTGTGACTCACAATCTTGGCCATTCATTTTGTTTCAATCCTAGCCCTTTATCCTCTTAATCCAATGGCTTGGATGAGGACTCAAAGACTCAAAGATAAGTGGATGACTCATTTGAACCCACTTTTATATATATATATATATATATATATATATATAGACGGGATCTCGTGAGTTGGGTTCTTACGGTGAGTTGGTACTAACAAATATCAGCCATTGGATGAGGGTAAAAAGACGGCTGAGATTAAATACACTAATAATAAAAAAAATCGCATTCGTTATGTTATTCTTCCTTCCTTCCTTGATAAACACACTCTCACTCTCGTCTTCGTCCTCTATTATCTTCATTGTTATGCCATTCCCCGATAAAAACGCGCTTTCGTCCATTCCCTCTTGCGTTTAATTTTCTACAATCATGCCATGGTTCCATTTTACTCTTAAACTTTCAAGAAGCAGTCACAAAAGCATCAAATTATTTAATTGAAGATCCCAACCAATATTTTCTACCATAACAATCAAATCCTTGAATTTGCTCGACACTTGCGAGTAATTGAAATGGAGCACCTCTTAAACATGTAGGATTATGCCCCGCCAACCTCGGTGCAGAGTTTAAGAAGTGACCGGTGAAGATCGGTGGTGGAAAACTTCAGAGTAAGGATCTTAAATTAATCTCTTGTGGAATCCGATCTGAAAACTTTTAGTAATGTATGACAGCGGAGTATTGAGGTTGATAAAGGCAGACTTCAGTTGATCATGGACCAAATAGATGGAAAGTCAATTGAAGAAGTAGATGGACAGTCAAATAGATGGAAAATTAGTTTGTCTATAACCTTGATAACTTGGTTCCAATAACTTCCTCTTCTGAATGTTTTTGTAGGACATGGGTTTCAGTCAAGCTATTTATTGTACCCATTTTGATTACATTTTTGGCCACATCTTGTTCTTCAGCTTCACATTTATCTTATCCAAGTGATTGTACTAGTGTGCCAGACAATTAGTTCCAATGTTGGATTATGATGTGTTTTTGACCCAGTATATTACCATAATTTTTCTTTTTATTTTCATGGAATGCCTACTTTTAGAGTAATCCATTACGTACTATCTTTTTTATGGTTTATTATGGCTATCCAAATTAGTGACTACATTTGCTTTCTGTTATTTCATTTCCACTCTATTATTACTCGGTTTTATTTTTATTGTCAGTCCATTGTTACTCGTGTTATATATTGTTACTCTATTGTTACCATGTGTTTTTTCCATTATTACTCTATTATTATCTACTTATCTTGCATTATTTCACTATTACTCTATTGCTACAACGTGTTATTCTAGTGTTATTCTAAAATAATTGTTATCCATTTTTTCCTTTGTCTATTAGCTTTGTGTATTATAATCTTGTCAACATACAGTAAGTTTTACTAGTGAATGTCACAATTGACAACTAAGTTTTACATTTATAGTAAGTCTTGCTTAAGACATGCGCTCTCCATTTAAAGCTTAACATGGATCAAGTATTACCAAGTGGTGATAATAAAGACAAAAATTTTGGTATTTTATAGGCAACAAATGAGGTAATTCTGTATGTATTTAACCCGTCGTAAGTTTAAGACAAATAGTGTCCGTCTTAAATAAGAGTTTGTGTTATATTTAAATCTTACATGAGTAACACCACAATAACACTTATTAACAATTGACTAATACCATAAAAACACCAGAATATACTACAATTTCATTACATTAACAATAGAGTGATGCCACAATAACAGCAGAGTAATACCAGAATAACACTACAATAACACCAAAGTAATACCACAATAACATAAGAGTAACACTACAATAACATCAAAGTAACACCACAATAACATAAGAGTAACACTACAATAACACCAAAGTAACAGCACAATAACATAAGAGTAACACTACAATAACATCAAAGTAACACCACAATAACATAAGAGTAACACTACAATAACACCAAAGTAACACCACAATAACACAAGAGTAACACTATAATAACATCAAAGTAACACCACAATAACATAAGAGTAACACTACAATAACACCAAAGTAACACCACAATAACATAAGAGTAACACTACAATAACATCAAAGTAACACCACAATAACATAAGAGTAACACTACAATAACACCAAAGTAACAACACAATAACATAAGAGTAACACTACAATAACACCAAAATAACAACACAATAACATAAGAGTAACACTACAATAACATCAAAGTAACATCACAATAACATAATAGTAACACTACAATAACACCAAAGTAACACCAGAATAACATAAGAGTAACACTACAATAACATCAAAGTAACACCACAATAACATAAGAGTAACACTACAATAACACAAAAGTAACACCACAATAACATAAGAGTAACACTACAATAACATCAAAGTAACACCACAATAACATAAGAGTAACACTACAATAACACCAAACTAACACCACAATAATATAAGAGTAACACTACAATAGCACTAGGCTAAGACAAGTGAGAAACTTAATCATTGAATAACATTATAGTAACACCATAATAAAGCTACAATAACACTAGAGTAACACCAAAACAACACAAGAGTTACTACAATAACACTAGGCTACCACAAGTGAGAAACTTAGCAATTGAGTAACACTATAGTAACGCCACAATAACACTATAGTATCAACATCATAACGTTACAATAACACTAGAGCAACACTACAATAACACTGGGCTAACATAGGTCAGAAACATTGATAAATAAAATGAAAAAGACAACTAAATAAGCTCCAATGGTAAGACCAATAATGTTACTCATATGTTAAGGACTACAAATATTAATTCAAGTGAGATTATTCATTACTCCCTCTGTTCCAGTCAATTTTTGTCCTTTGTCTTTTACACGTTTGCCAATGTACATTTTATTTCTAAACTATCTCTTAGTACATAAGTGGGAAAATTATAATGATTTTGATTTTCTTAACGTGCTTATTAAGACGAATGAAATAAGATATCATATGACTATATTTTGTGTTATGCATTGGAAATTATTTTAAGGATTCTCTCCTTTTATGAATAGTGTCAAAAAAGTAAAGGACAACCATTGACCAGGACGGAGGGAGTATAATCTATTGTGACTCATATGTTATTCAAACTATGACAAATGTGCTAGCAAAATGTTAAGACCAATTAGTGTTATTCTGACTTTGACTAGTGCTACTTTAATGTTATTCTATTATTACCTGTAAATTCAATTAACAATGTCAAGTCATCTTTCTCCATATTATTAGCGACGAGATTTGTCCTAAGTTAAAATTCTTAATTATGATTCAAAAAGGAAGTCACAGACAGTCAGACAATACAACTTGAAAGACCCCCTTAATAATCTCATAATGAGCAACAAGTAAGGGGTTCACCATATTTGTAAACTGGACACTAGAACAAAATGTACATTGTATAAATTATATCTGCTCTTAATTACGATCAAAAACTTCACTAGAGTGAACAACATGTTATACTCCCAATCAAATCTCCCTAAATCATCAACAATGGAGGACAACAACTGATGACTCTAACAACAAGAAAACTCTATGAAGTAGCCAATTACGTAGCATTCTTCAACTCTTTAGAATGATGTTCATGAATCAAACTCACTACTACCGATATCGACAATGATGACGAAGATGCCATTGATCATAGTCTCATGTTCTCTAATTCGGCACGTTGTGATGATCGATTCTTGCTCTTCCTCCTCCTTATCTTGCCGGTTTCTCGCTCTAATGTCGATTCTTTACCTATTTTATCGATTCAATTGCTCTTCTTCATCTTCATTCATCGATCAATGTCGTGATTTTGCTGAACTAAAAGAATTCGAGGAAAGAAATCGAAGATGTTTCGATTAATTTATCACTGCTTTGAAGGAGTTGACATTTGAAATCTATTATAAAACCAATGGAGAGAGAAAGTCAAGTATGCGAAGTGCAAATAACGAAAATTGAGAAGATGAGGTGCTGACTTTGCTTCTTTTTTATATTGAATCGTAGCCGTGTTTTTCACCTTATTTAATGGTCCAGATTTGTGAGTACCAACTCACCATAAGACATTAGACTCACAAGAACCCAATTATATATATATATATATATATATATATATATATAGGCAAGATCCGGTGAGTCCACCTAAATATTTGAGTCCGTGAGTCCAGCTATACAATATGACTTGTTATACTAAACAATATCACGAAAACAAACAGCACAAAAGGGTTAAAAAAATATATGTCATATTAATCGCCATTGACGACGACCACTCACCCACCAATAACGACGGCATATCCAAGCACCTAGATGACACAACCAAACAATTATCCGGCACCGTCGTCACCCATTATTTATCCCATTTTTTCTTTTCAATCTTTATATTCCTCCACCCATCCACACTACTCTTACTCAGAGCTCACACCATCCCCAATCACAACAAAATTTGTCATTGTTGTCGTTAAATTAGGGGTCTCGTCGTTAGCTATGAAGAAAAATGTCGGGGGGGGGCAAAGATGCTTAGTAGAGAAGAAATATGACAAAAAAATCTATATATAATAAACTTCGGTGAAACATCGATAATAGTGACTTTCCGGCATCAAAGGACGAGAGAATGATGGTGTTTGTCGGAATTTCGGTAGTGAAATTAATTGGTGTGAAAAAAAGTATGAGAAAAGAAAGTTAGTAATAGTGTGCGAAAAAGTGGTTCAGTGGTGTGATATTGTATAGTATATGCAGCAGGAGCTCACCCAAGGGGTCTTGATGATCCAACCACAAACAAGACAAGCTTGACCCCTCAGATGGAAGCTAGAGTTACAAGGTCCAAACAACAAGCTATGACAAGCCAAGACCAAGCCATGCCAAGCTACAACAGTGAGAGAGACAGTCCAAGGTTCAACAACCCATGCCAAGCCCCAACACAACCCACATTACCCACACAAAACAGAAACAGAACCATTCAGGCCCAGACAGACCATTTAACAAACCTTGCATCTAGAAGGTACACCAAGGCATCCCAACCACCCCCACTATGGCCTACCATCAAGACAACCCTCTAAGCTACAAGTTTCCCCAGGACAAACCATTTTGAAGTCTAGCAAAAACCCATGAAACAGACACCCCAAAGCTAGAGTCCAGTAAGCAGCATAGCAGAGGTAGTACATGCTCAGATGATGTTTTCTTTTGCTTAAGTCAACTTGTCTTCATCTAAGGCAGCTTTATCTACGTCCTCATAAGAGTGGAGAGTTCCAAGGAGCAACAAAACACCCAGAGCAAAGCACAAGACAACAAGAACAACAGATTTCCATTTCAGGAAAACTCCAAAAACTGCTTTATGTGCTTTTGTTCAGTCTGTTTTCTTTTGTGTTTTGTGTCTGTTCTTTATAGTTGTTGAGCTCGTCCTATTGTGAGGCTCTTAATTAATGTCAGTAGAAGTAGTTTAGATCCTAAGCTGGCCCTTGGATGATCCATACATCCAATGGCTCACAAGATATCAGCCTCTCTTTATAAGGAGGTCTTTGTATGTTGTTTCAGTCAGACTTTTATGAATGAATGAACTTTGAGAAATCCCTCAAAACTATCAAACTTGTGCTAAGATCTGTAGTTTGAAACAAGCCTGATACATCTTCAAGGTGTTTGATCAGTGCCTTGTATTGTGAGTCAAGTTATATTTGTGCTTTGCTGTGGTTAACTTGCTTGCTGTTGAGGTTAGTCTAGGGTGTTTGTGCTTTGCTGTAACACTTGAAACTGTCTCTAAAACAAGTCTTGAGTCCTTTCTCTTGTGCCTTGCTGTAGAGGATTGTCTCTAAGTCATATCCCTTGAGTCTTTCAGTTAAACAACCCACCCTCTCTAAAACAACATCCATTTGTTACTTGATATTGTTCTCAGTTTGAGTCAAGCTAATCAAGTTCACTTAAAACTTGTGAACCTTAGTAGTTTACACTCCAGTATATCCCGTGATATTGTTTAGTATAACTTGTGATATTGTATCATGGACTCACGGACTCAAAAAGATAGGGTGGACTCACATGATCCTAATTCATACATATATATATGAATTAGGATCATGTGAGTCCACCCTATCTTTTTGAGTCTGTGAGTCCGTGATACAATATCACAAGTTATACTAAACAATATCACGGGATATACTATACAATATCACACCACTGAACCACTTTCGCGCACTATTAATAACTTTTTTTCTCTTACTTTTTTTCACACCTATTAATTCCGGTACCGAAACTCCGACAAACACCATTATTCTCTCGCCCTTGCATACTGGAAAGTTACTATACGCGTTATTTCACCGTAGTTTATTGTATATAGCTTTTTTTTATCCTATTTCCTCTCTATTTAGCATCATTGCCTCGGGCGTTCTTCTTCATAGTCGACGCCAATGACAAATTTTGTTGTGATTGGTGGTGGTGTGAGCTACGAGTAAGAGTAATGTGTATGGGTGGAGGAATATGGAGATTGGAAAGAAAACATGGGATAAATAATGGTTGACAATGATGGTGGATGTTTGCTTGTGTCATCTAGGTGCTTCGATTGTCACCGGTATTGGTGGGTTGGATAGTCGTCGTCAATGACAAGTAATATGACATCCAATTTTTTTAACCTTTCTGTGCTGCTCTTTTTTTCGTGATATTGTTTAGTATAACCAGTGATATTGTTAAGTGTAATCTGTGATATTGTATAACTGGACTCACGGACTCAAATATTTAGGTGGACTAACCGGATCTTGCCTATATATATATATATATATATATATATATATATAGGGTCAGGATCCGGTGAGAACCACTAACATAATGAGAACCGTGAGAACTCTCACTAAATCTCCACCAAATCTCGTTTCGAAAGTTTTGATGGATCATTTACAATTAGTTTAGTTTATTCAATCAAAATATTTGTAGTAAGTAAACAAAATTTATTGATTATATTAAAAAATATGTACTTAATGTACATAAATCAATTAGATAAGCTAAAACTACTCTAAATACATGAAAACGAGCACTAGGTGCATGAAAATTGTTACATGCATGAAAACAATTACTAGGTGCATGAAAACAATTACTAGGTGCATGAAAATAACTAGCTCTAGATGCATGAAAATGAGTACTAGGTGCATGAAAATTGTTAGATACATGAAACTGACTACTAGGTGCATTAAAAAGTGTAAAATCTATTTCGACGCGATTTCCGTCAATAGCTTATAAATTTTCGGCCAAGAAATATGTTATCTAGCCGTAATATTCTACGCCGAATCCGAATATATTGTTAGTTTTAAAAAATAAATTTTGTAAGGCGGAGTTCTCACGGTTCTCATTATCTTAGTGGTTCTCACCGGATCCCAATTCTATATATATATATATATATATATATATATATATATATATATGGCAAATTACACAAAAATAATCCAACGTTTGAACAATCTTCCGAAAATGATTCCACCTTATTTCTTATATAAAAATAATCCCACGTTTTAGTTTGGGTTACGATAATAGTCCGACTTTTTACGATCCTAACTATATTTATTAGGTTACTTTACAAAGCTAATTTCATACAAACTTATTCTATTTAAAAAAAATAAAAAATCTCGGCTCCACATTAATTTATTATACACTCATTCTATTGAACTACACCATCACCAATTCCTATCACTAGCCTCTTTTCCCCTAACTTTATCAATCATATTACATTTTTGCTAAAAGAAGACAACTTTCAAGGTATTTTATTCATTTCATTAATGTTCTTATGTTTACCCAGAAATTTTGTGTTTGTTATAATTGTCTCAATATTCACCAATCCATCACTACACCATCCTCCTCCCATCCGACATTTTTTTCTCGATAAAGAATTAGTTGAAGAATTTTAATTTTTGCTCTAAAAATTGTCAAACCTAATAACTGAAATTAGGATTGGGATAGATGAGACCAAATTTGTAACCCAAACCAAAACTTGGGATTAATTTTGTAAAAGAGCCGAAGTGGGATTACTTTTGGAAGATTGTCTAAACGTTGGATTATTTTTATGTAATTTGCCTATATATATATATATATATATATATATATATATATATATATATATATATATATAGATAAAGGATCAAGAGAGTCCATCTTCCTTTGTTGAGTCCATAAGTCCTCTTGTAGGCCATTGGATCTTGAAGATGGATGTCTAAGATTAAAAGAGAAAATTTGTCATTATGAAGGTGTTTAACCACTTCTCTCTCATCCATATTAATTAAACCACTAATACATTCATCAACCTAACCTATCCATCCCACAATTCATTCATAATAAACACTCCACCTTCTCTCTAAAAAAACACTTTCTCTTCTCTCTAAAAAAACACTCATTTATTCTCTCTAAATTCAAATAAACCACCAAAAATAAAACCCTAGATCTAAAAAAAAATAACCCCTCCTCCACCATCCATTATCCCCACGACGCCGCCACCCACGACGCCGCCACCTGCGTCACCGCGCCTTCCACCTGCGTCACCGCGCCTGCCACCGACCGTCCCTCCCTCGGCATCCTTATCCCGCCCCAGCCCCGGCCTGACTCAGCACCACCACCGTGCCGCCTCCTCCTCCTCCCACCGCCACCTACTCTCCTCTACCACCTACTCTCCTCTACAATCGAGCAGCCACCGTTCCTGCCGTCTTCCTCCACCACCGTCCTCCTCTGCCGCGCAACCCCTGCCGGCGTTCTCTTCTTCCTCCGGCCACTGCCGGCGTTCTCTTCCTCTGCCGCGCAACCACTGCGTTCTCTTCTTCTTCATTCATTTTGTTCTCCTCTCCCAACACCATCTTCCCCCTTATTTAAAAAAAAAAAAAATAGATCTACAAATAACTATTTTCATTTCTTATTTTCCTTTATTTCAGATCTGGTAGTTTTTTTTGTTGTTGTGTTTTTTATGTTTTTTTTGTTCTTATATTCATTTCTCATCTTTTCTAATGTTTTTTTTTTTTTTTTTTTTTTTTCTGTTTTTCTTTGTATTTTTTAGATCTGAAAAGGTGGGTCAAACTTTAATGACGTCTATTAAAATATCACATATTATTTATCAAAGTCACACATATTGTATATTAAAGTAACACAAATTCACTATTAAAGTCACACATATTATATATTAAAGTAACACAAATTCTCTATTAAAGTTACACATATTGTATATTAAAGTAACACAAATTCTCTATTAAAGTTACATGTCTTATTTATTAAAGTCACATATATCAAAGTAACACATATTATTTATTAAAGTAACACAAAATGACCTTAAAGTTACACTTGATATTATTAAAGTAACACACATTATTTTGTGGTTAGTAGTGTTGTTTCACTGAAGTTTCACATATAATGACTGAAGTTACACTTTTAGTTACTGAAGTTACCCATATAATGACTGAAGTTATCCATATAATGAATGAAGTTACACAGTTTTTTTGTTGAAGTTACACATTTTTTTATATGTTTTATGTTCTTTTTTGAATTTGTTATGT
This sequence comes from Heliosperma pusillum, assembly GCA_022085475.1. Classification (NCBI taxonomy): domain Eukaryota; kingdom Viridiplantae; phylum Streptophyta; class Magnoliopsida; order Caryophyllales; family Caryophyllaceae; genus Heliosperma; species Heliosperma pusillum. The sequence continues at coordinate 65,022 of JAIUZE010002901.1, read as the reverse complement.
TTTTATTTATTTATTTTAGATTTCGTTTTTTTATTTTTTTTATGGTGTTTTTATTTCTAGATCTAAAGTTACACTAGACTAAAGTTATATAATTGAAGTTACTAGGTTTGGACTGAAGTTACATAGGTTTGGACTGAAGTTACATAGATTTGGACTGAAGTTACATAGATTTGGACTGAAGTCACACTAGAAAAGACTTATGCATAAAATTACACTATAAATGACTAAAGATACACAAATAATAATTGAAGTTTCACTAATAAAGTAAAATGGTACACTTATAAAAATGCTTAAATTTAATTGTATTTTAAGTTAAAGTTACACATATAAGGCTTGAAGTTACACTCATAAAAAGGCTAAAATCACATAAACGTGTCTTGAAATTTCATAAATTCAAATTTATGTAGTCGAAATCAAATTTTAGTTTGAAGTTACAAAAATAATGGTTGAAGTGACACTCGTAATGACTGAAGTTACACTCCTAAAAAGGCTAAAATCATATAAACTTGTCTTGAAATTTCATAAATTCAAATTTATATAGTCGAAATCACATTTTAGTTTCAAGTTTCATAAATAACGGTTGGAGTTACACTCATAATGACTGAAGTTACACTCATAAAAAGTCTAAAATCACATAAACTTGTCTTGAAGTTTCATAAATTTAAATTCATATAGTCGTAATCACATTTTAGTTTGAAGTCACACAAATAATGGTTGAAGTTACACTCGTAGTGACTGAAGTTACACTCATAAAAATGTTAAAATCACATAAACTTGTCTTGAAGTTTCATAAATTCAAATTTATATAGTCGAATCACATTTTAGTTTGAAGTTACATAAATAATGGTTGAAGTGACACTCGTAATGGCTGAAGTTACACTCATAAAAAGTCTAAAATCACATAAACTTGTCTTGAAGTTTCATAAATTCAAATTTATATAGTCGAAATCACACTTTAGTTTGAAGTTACACAAACAGGGGCTGGAGTAACACTCACAAATCTCAGATACTTAAATGTGCTCAAAAGTGATTAACTAAAAGCTAGAGAGAGAAAGTTGATTAATTAGTACATAGGTAATTGATTAGTGTTAAGTGTGCTTTTGTCTCTACAATCTCATCCATCCATCTCCCTCATCCAATGGCTAAGATGAGGACTCATGGACTCACAAAAAATGGTGGACTCATAAGAACCATTTTAAGAACAGTAGGTCTTGCTTAAGACGGGTCGGATCTTGCAACGGGTATTTTGTGAGAGGAAATGGGTAGAGGGGGCAAGGTGGGCACCCCCCATATGCTTCTTCACTCACCCTTGATGTGTATTTTGTGAGAGAATATGGTATCTGTCTTAAATAAGAATTTGTGTTTTAAGAAAGGGCATTCAAATACTATATGGTATAAGACCACCAAATTTTATTGGACGACCCTGCTCATTTTTATTAAATTAGGCCAAACATGCTCGAAATCGTCGTCTTAGTGATGGATAACCTCATAGCCCGTCGATACGTTTTTGTATTCTGGAAACAGGCGAACTTAACTGATGGATAAATTTCTCGGATACGGTGTATTGATTATCTTCTATTGAAAAATATGCAAGTAATTGGTTATTCACAATTCGTATTTAAGACGAGCATATCCGTTTTAACATTTAAACGAGTCAAGTATTACACATAAGATAAAAACAGAATGTAATGAAATTATCAAAAGTTTATCCCATATAATACAAGTGGAGTGTAATTGACCTATTTTATTTTTAAAACAAATATATCCGCCTTATAAAAAATGAACTTAACACCAATAATCCCAAGTTTCAACATTCTTCTATTTTTAAACTTGAGATGATTGGGGATAAATTTCCCTAAAAACGATTTTTGCAACTCCTCCTTGAGCCTTTTTCTATGTCACATATTCACATAGCACGATAATATACGCATTCGATATAGTATAAGTATAACAGTTGGTCTCACTTGTGACGGATATATCCGATATCCGTCACAAGCTTGTGACGAGTCAGATTCCCTTTACAAGGAGGCAAGTGAGAGACAAGTGAGAGTCCATTAAATCTCCATTTTCCTCCTTATGAGAGAGGATCCAACCCGTCACACGTCCCAATTTAGAATTTGTGTAAGTGCAACTCCTCCTTGAGCACGATAACAATATATGCATTCGACATAATAAGTGTCCGCCTTTATTGCATTTGTTTGTCTTTAAACGTACTACGGCGTACAGAGTACTATCAAACTTATTTAACATCTTTCTCTTTCTTCCTCATCTTACGTACAAAATGTAGTGTGAATTATTTAGCTTCTTGGCTAAATACGTAGGTATCATACGGAGTACTATCAAACTTATTTAATACTTGTATCTCTCTCTTTCTTCTTCAACGTACGTACAAAATGTAGTGTGAATTATTTAGCTTCTTCGCTAAATGCGTGGGTATCATAAAGATATAGACCCTACGCAGTAAATACACATGGCAAAATAAAACTGAACCAGAAATTTGATTGAAATTTTTTTATTTGCTAACGGATCGGATATTGGATATTGGATATAAATAACGTAAAGAGTGTCCCAAATCCTATATTGGATATAAATATCGAAGCGAAATTGAACCGAATTCAATATAGCCAAATAATACTCGTAGATACTCTATCTGTCGCGATACTTGTATTCTCACTACAAGAAAACCGCTAGTTGGCGACTAATCATGGCGACCATGCATATAATAGTTGCTGGTTTGCAACTAATTCCGTTTTAGTCGCTTAATAGCGACCATATTTGCTTTGGTTGCTAAATTAGTTGCTATTTAGCAACCAAATTTTAGTTGGATGCTAAATTGGTTGCTATTTAGCAACCATTCTACGTTTAGTTGCTAATTTAGTTGCTAACTTGCAACTATGTTAATAATTGGTTTCTAACTTTATTGTCATAAAACAATTTTTTATAAGTTCATTACTATGTTTTATTTGTGAATGTATAGTTTAAAAAATTGAATATAAAAATTCGACCGTTCACTAAGTGACTTTTCTTTAACTCATTACCCTTTTTCAGCTTGTGACGAAATTTGACCCGTCTTGAGCAAGACTTAGTGGAGTTTCTAATTCTAATTTCTTATAAAAAATCACACTTTTTACTTAACAATTACTTTGTGTAAGACGATTTTATATAAAGATCGTATAAACGAATCCGAACTCATAGCCCTATTAGAATAGTACGGGTTTTCGTAACCCGGCTTAGTGTTAAAACAAATATACCCATCTTAAAGGAGAATAGGTTAATAAATTTACGTTTTATAAGACTATCTTAATAAAACCTGACTAAATATTATTTTCTGTATACATAATTATTTGCATTTATTCATTATTTATTATTTATCTCTTTTAATGTTACATGTGTTTTGGTGGGAGTCTAGAAGCAACTATTGGGCGGCAAATGTCCCCAAAAGCTCATTAGTTTACTCCACAATAAAAAAGGAAAAGGAAATAAAAGAAGAAAATCCCCTTCTTTGCCGCACAATCTTCACTTAGTCTTCACTTAGCCTTTCCATCCATTCCCGTCTTCGTTCTATGTTTTCCGGCATCCCCAGATAGTCTATCCTTGCTACTCATTTGGATCGTCAGGTATAGAAACTTAGTCCTCTTTAATTTTTTCTCTCCTTCTTTCAATCTATGGAAATCATGTTTAATTAGGTAGGGTTTATAGGTCCTATTAAAAAAAAATTAACTACAAGAATACATATATTTTACTCTTGTTTTCCGTTTAGGTTTGTGTATGAGATTCCTCTTCTAATATGAAAACCAAATTTGCATGCTTGAGATTGATAATCATGCTTGAGATTGATAAGAAATACTAAGCTTTTGATAAGTTGTAAAGCACATTAAGTGTTCCCTCTCTAGTTGGTTTTGGTATTTTAGTCTGATAAACAAATTATATATTATTTGCATGTAAACAATATGTTTGGTTCCATTCATATACGGAGTACACAAATTCTCATAATGCTCGTCTTAAGCTTAAGACGGACATTGTCCGTCTTAAGCTTAATACGGGTCAAATAGATACCAAATCAACCTATTTGTTACCTAGGAAATACAAAAAAAATTGTCTTTATTACTAGCATGTGGTAGTATTTGACTCGTCTTAAGCTTAAAACGGTAGTGTCCGTCGTAAGCAAGAGTTACAGTATGGCGTAACACATTTCTGAACCTAAATAAAATTGTGCTAAGATGGGTTCATAGAACACCCTCAAAATTTTACCTTGGCATTGTGTAAAACAACAACTACATGAGAAGCTCTTTAACTATAATTTGTATGTCTAACTTATTTTGTTTGTCTTATTCTGCTTGTTAAGTTGTTAGTCATGTTTTAATGCTTTTGGTATTTTTATTCATCTAAAACTTTGTTGTCCTATTATATATATGCCTTTGTTGAATTTATATGTCTATGCTAAATTTATATGTCTAGTGTACAAGATGGTTGATCGGGAGTGGATGTACAATAGACTAGATGAAGATGGTTATCTTAGAAATGAGTTTGTTGTTGGGGTAGATACTTTTATAAAGTTTGCTTGTCACCAAGAAAATTTTAAACATTACCCTTTTTTAAAATGCCCTTGTTCTAATTGCTGGAATAAGCCATATATGGATGTGGACTCTGTTAAATTACACTTGTATAAGAATGGGTATCGTTGAGAACTACTCTTGTTGGAGTTGTCATGGTGAAACATACATAGAAGCCCAGCCAAGTAGTGCAATGACTACGTCAAGGAATCAATTAAATCCTTATCGAGATATGGTCATGGATTCATATGTCCCAATAAGTGAAGTGTCCAATGACGAGGGTTTAGAAGATGGTGAAGAGCCTCCGAACCAACAAGCAAGACGGTTTTTTGATATGTTAAAAAATGCGGAGAAACCTTTGTATGATGGTTGCAAGATGACTTTGTTGTCAATGGCCTCAAGGATGACAAATTTAAAGTGTGAATACAACATTCCTCATCGTGCAATAGATGGGTTTGCTTCTTTAATAAAAGATATATGTCCAGATGAGAATTTAATGACGGAATCATTTTATGCTACTAGGAAGTTGGTAGAGGGTCTTGAACTTCCAAATCATAAGATAGATGTATGTCGTAATGGGTGTATCTTGTTTTGGGACAAAAATGCTCATTTGGAGAAGTGTGGTTCATGTAACGCTGAAAGATTTAAAAAAAAAAGCGAATGGTAAGCTTATTCCTGATAAATTTATGATATATTTCCCCATCACGGCTAGATTACAGAGGATTTTTGCAGCTAAAAGTACAGCATCTTACATGAGTTGGCATAGCGAGTATCCACCAAACAATGAAATGATGTCACATCCACGCGACGGTGAAGCGTGGAAACATTTTGACTCCACATATCCCGATTTTGCTGCAGAACCACGCAATGTGAGGCTTGGATTATGCACAGATGGATTCTCCCCATTTGGAAAATTTGGGAAAAGTTACTCATGTTGGCCAGTTATTCTCGCACCGTACAATATACCCCCGTTTCTTTGCATGAAAAGGCAGACCTTATTTCTAAGTCTGATTATTCCTGGTCCAAAAAATCCAAAAGGGAAACTTGATATATATTTGCAACCTTTAATTAAAGAATTGAAGCACTTGTGGAATGTTGGGGCAGCCACTTACGATGCATCTAAAAAGAGAAATTTTAATATGAAAGCAGCACTCTTGTGGACTATTAGTGATTTTCCCGCATACGGCATGCTCTCGGGTTGGAGTACGGCGGGAAGTTGGCATGTCCTTATTGCATGGAGAAATCAAAGTCTTTCTATCTTAAACATAGCCATAAACAAACTTGGTTCGATTGTCATCGGCAATTTCTACATCCTGATCATGTGTTTCGCAAGAATAAAAATAGTTTTGTGAGAAATAAAGTTGATCACTCAACACCTCCACCAAGGCTAGATGGAGAAAGTATTTGGAGACGCGTGTCAAACTTGCCTAAAGCTACTGAGTATAATAATTCATGCGAGAGAAGTGTTGAGCACAACTGGACAAAACAAAGTATACTATGGGAACTTCCATATTGGAGCAAACTTCTAATTCGCCACAACCTAGATGTAATGCATGTTGAGAAGAACTTTTTTGATCAACTTATTCACACAATAATGGAAGTTAAGGGTAAGACCAAAGATACCAAGAAGACAAGAAAAGATTTGGCAAATCACTGTAAGCGTCGAAAGTTGCACCTTCATGATGACAACACAAAAGAGACAATGCCTCCTGCTCTTTTTGTGTTGTCTAAGGAAAAAAGAAAAGTTCTTTGCAAATGGGTACTTGACCTTAAGTTTCCTGACGGTTATTCGTCTAATTTGGGTAGATGTGTGAACTTGGGAGAAGGTAAACTGTTTGGCATGAAATCACACGATTGCCATGTATTTATGGAGAGGTTGTTGCCCGTAGCTTTAAAAGAGTTGCTTCCTGTTCATGTTCTTCTTGTTCTTCTTGTTTAAACATTAAAGATGTGCTTCGATTAGAAGAGAATATTGCTGAAATTATTTGCAAACTTGAGAGGATTTTTCCTCCGTCTTTTTTTAATGTCATGGAGCATTTACCTATCCATTTACCGTATAAGGCAAAAGTCGGGGGTCCAGTTCACTATAGATGGATGTATCCTTTCGAAAGGTATGTGTTCAGTTATATCTCATATTTACTCCATATCAATTTTGTTATACATTATATCTTTTGTTATATATTACATTTATTTTGTTATACATTATATCTAATCTCAGATTCGTGTAATAGATTTCTCAATCATTTAAAAAGAAAAGTGGGAAATAAAGCGAGGGTGGAAGGATCTATTTGCAACGCTTATCTCACTGAAGAAATTTCTAACTTCTTTACCTTTTATTTCGAGTCTGATGTCGACACAAAGGCTAGAGATATCGTTCGAAATGCTGCAAGAAATAATTCAGAAGGAGATCCAAATCTTCCTCCATTGTTTTCTACTAACGTAGGCCATGCTAGTACTAGTGGCGAGATAAAATATTTGGATGAAAAGGACTATCAAGTTGCTCATGGCTACGTACTAGCTAATTGTGATTTGCTGAAAGATTACGAAAGGTAAGAAAAATTACAAACATTCTACTAACTTTGGTTAGTTTATCTATATCTGAAAAATTACAAACATTTTACTAACTTGGGTAAGTTTATCTATTTATGAAACTCTTATTGAAAGTCATTCTGTTTTTAAGGTTATTTGAGACAGATTTGAAAAGTTTACATCCACGGGTACGTCCTAATGAGATATGGAACAAGTTTGCAGACCAATTTCCGGAGTGGTTAAAAAATTATGTAAGACTATTGCTATTGATCCTTAGTATTATATTACCTTACTTTAGGACGTTACATATGTACGATCTTTTAATATTTACTTCGACAATTGTAGGTTACAAAGTCAAAACATATCAAGACAGATATTATTAAGACTCTTGCTATTGGTCCTTACAAATCTGTACGAAAATTTGATCATTACTACATAAATGGTTATAATTTTCATACTTACACATATGGGAAGAACAAGTCCACAATGAACTATGGCGTATGCGTGAAGAGCTTGCAAGGATCAAATTATTATGGTATTCTACAGGAAGTGTTTGAACTCGTTTATAGTGGAGAAACAAGAAGTTATAAGACTATATTGTTTAAATGTGACTGGTTTGCCTCGGGTAATGGTACAAAAGTGCATCCACAGTACAAGTTTGTTGAGGTGAATCACACGAAAAAGTATCCAAAATATGATCCATTTGTTTTGGCTTTTCAAGTTCAGCAGGTATACTATGTGCCTTACCCAAGCCTTAATAAAGATAAAGATTGTTGGTGGGGTGTTTTTCCTGTGAAAGTAAGATCGACAATTGATATTCCCGTAGTACAAATACCATTCCAAGAAGAGGTAATTGATGACCCACCTTTGTTGTCGAATCCTAATGATGGTATGGACAGAGTTGAGGTGAGAGATGGATTTGAAGAACTGGTATTGCTTCATGAAAATGAAAATGATCTTCAAATTCAGATGGAAATGGGTGAGGAAGACGAATTATTGTCCGACGATGAAACGAGCAACGACGAGAATGAAAGTGATGACTTTGTAGACAGTTTATCTGATTAAGATCTAATGCCTCGCTTATTAGTTTTTTTATGTTTTGGACACTAATTTATGTTACCTTTTTTATCTACTTTTTTTATTCATATTTCACATTATTAAAGTATGAGATTGCACTCATCTATGTTCCGTATATCATTTGTGTGTTGATTTCTGTTTTTTTAATGAATATGGCTACTTTTTGGAAAGATAGATGGCTGGTCACATGAATAGGCTACGAGGTTCCATGGTTGAACAATCGCTTGAGGAGGAATTGGATGATGAGACTCAAGAGCCGAATCAGCCCCTCAATGTGGAGAATGATGTACAAGAACAATTTGCTAATCTCACTGAGATTTCTGACACTCATGGAAATCCAGCGTCCACTTTAATTCTTTCACCTGATGCACTTTGGTAATATTTATTGTTTCAAACACTCTGCTTTTATTTACTTCTCAATAATTCTCTATTCTTTAGGTTGTTTGCGACATTTAATTTGCAGGTTCGATGCAAATTCAGTTGTTCAAGTTATAACTGACAGTATTCAATCGTATTACGATGCACTTTACACTTGTTGGAAAAATTCATCAGACATCGCAAAAAATCAATGGTGGAGATTTTTCAGGGTATGAATAATCTATAGAGCGGTGCTGGATATTTTTTACACCTTCTTAAATGTAATATATCTAATACATGTCATTGGTGTTAATTTATTGATGACAGGATAAATTCAAATGGAACGAAAGAGATTCACATGTAGTGAAGGTTGAGTTCAAGAAGAAAGGTGGCATTCGTCTCAAGGACATGGTGAACAAGGCAAACAAGGTGCCCAGTCATAAAACTATTTTTTGGATGTCGACAACAATTAGACAAAGACTTAAAGAGGTTAAATCTAGTCCGGAATTTAAGAAGAAATCAAAACAATATCTACACAACAGGATGGGTGGACCGAAGGGTGGCACAAAGCATTGTCAAGGTTCGATATCATCTATGCAAATAGCAAAGAAAATGGTAAGTGGAAATGTCTAAACTTAGTCCTAAATTTCATATAAATTACTAGTTAAAGCTTAGTTCTAAAAATTCCTTTACATGTCCAGATGAAAGATAATGGACAATTGCCTACTGCATCTGAACTTTTTGTGAAAACGCATCAAAGGTCAAAAGACAAGTCATTTTGTGATCCCCGAGCAGAAAACTACATGTGAGGTTTTTGGATACTTATATTGATAAGTAATTACATATGACCATTTTAAGTTATGCCAATCTGAAAAATATCCTTATACGTGTTGGTTGTATCTGGTTGTGTAGGATGATTACGAGTCTGAGGTTGCTGTGAGTCAAGAAAACGGCGATATTTCTAACTCAATCAAGAATGACATATTCATAAAGAACTCAGGTGGATTTTCTCGTCAAGGAAACGTCTATGGAATTGGAAACAGTGTGAGTCTGTTCTATGACCGTCCAAGTGGGTTACCAAAGAGCTTGAGGCAAGCAGCCCCTAGTGTAATATCAGTACTTGAGGAACAACTTACAACGACAACCAAAGAGTTGGAAGATACTAAGCAACAACTTGTCGAACAAAGGAAAAAGACGGAAGGACATGCAAATGATTTGGCAAGTCAGAAGAAATTGATTGAGGGACTACATGATGCACTAAATGTGATATCTCAAGAGATGCGTAGGTGTGCTCCCAGCCAGTTTGAAAGCCAACAAACTTAATCGCTACTATATCTAGGTACTCTTATGTCTTAGCTAGTAATTTTTAGTATATTAGAGGCTTCTGCAACTTTTTGCATAGTGCTAAGAAGTTCAACATCCGTACATGCTACTCGTCACTTTTTGGTAGAGGAAGAATTTGAAGGGTTCAACAACTTTTTGGTATAATTAAGGATGAATTTGAAGGCTTCAGCAACGTTTTGGATAGCGCTAAGTAATTTAACATTTGTACATGTTAGCTATCTCTTTTTGGTATAAGCATAAGGAAGAATGATTGACTATATATCCTTTGTAATCTGAACTCATGGCTACTATTGTAAATCTTTCTATATATGATATGTATCTTTATTTTGACTATTATTGGTACATTTGTGATTTCATTTATGATCTTGGGTAATACTCTCTACATATTGTACTCATTAATGATGGAGGTCTTTCATCTTCCTCAAACTTGTACAAGCATTTCAGTTAGCAACCAATTCATGATATATGGTTGCAAAGTTGCGACTAAATAAAAAATTGGTTGCAATTTAGAAACTAATAAATTTGGTTTCTAATTAGCGACTACATAAATTTTTAGTCGTAAGCTAGCGACCATGTATATATTTGGTTGCTAAACTGAGTCCATTAAAATTGGTCTCTAATTAGCAACTGTATTAATATTTAGACGCTACCTAGCTACTATATCTTTTAGTTGCTAATAAGAGACTGTTTTTGCGACTAACCATGCTCTGCGACTGAGCCTATAGCATCCAAAGGAAAATAGTCGCAAATTGGTCGCTAAACTAAACTTGCGACGAAATATAGATATTTAGCGACTAACTTTGTTGGTCGCAAATGACCTGTTTCGTTGTAGTGTCTAGCCTGACTCACCTGAATTTTAAAAAAAAAATCAATATAGCCGAATATAATCGAATTCAACATAGCCGGGTATGGGCCAACCATAAGACCCTCATTTGAACGGCCCGACCCAATTTTTATAAATAACAAGATCGTCGAAATGGGAACCCACTATCATTAATGAATATGTTAATGGATTCGAAAAACTAAGTGAAGTATTTGGGATTTCAGAAGTCAAAATCATACAGAGGATTTAGGTCCTGTAATTTTAAACTGAAATTGTTTGAACTGAACTGAATTAATATGAGCTAAGTAAAACTTAATGGACCTGATCTCAAGTGAACTAATTTAAAACTGAAAGAATAAGCGTAATACTAATGAACAAAATTGAACTGAATTAGATTCAATTGCATTGAAATAAACGAAACTAAATTAAATTAAATGGAACTAAAATAAAATTATAAAAACTAAAAATAAGTTAAAGAACATAGTACCTTCTTGATTCTTATCTTTGTACTTATTATACTTTTCTTATGTTATTTGTTATGTCATTATACTGAAAATAATTTTCTTATGTTATTATACTGAAAATAAGTTATTGTGTGTGCCTTGATCAATCTTGTATTTTAATTACTTGGCTATTGCATTTGCTAAAAGGATGGTTTAATTACTTGGCAATTTTGTTTAAAGGAGGTACACATTTATGGGTAGAATTGTAATTGTGTTACCAACTTTGCATGGTTTAATCATTGTTGGTTTCATCCTAAAATTAGTAGTTAGCAATTTCTTAATGCTCTTTTGTTGGCATGCATTCATGGTTTATACTTTATAGTGTGGGTCTTCTTAAGTAGGGTAGAATTTGAATGGTTTAATTCATCTTTTACTACGATCTTCTGACTAGTTGTATATATCGGGTAAGTGGATTAAGGAAGAAAATGGGTAATCTTTGGTGAAGGAGTATGCTAAGACAAAGTTACATCTAGTTTCTTTAACTGTTTGATAGATTGTCGCATAGATAAAAGTCTCATCTTCACTTAGTTTTTATGGTTCACATCTCGAACATCTTTTTCATATCACAAATTCTCATTGAAGACATACACTATCCATCACAAGCTGAAAACAGATAGTACCCCTCTCACAAGCAATATCCAGGTGGGGAGGCAAGTGGTATGGCAAATGGATCCCCCCACTTGCCCTCCAAGTTGCATATTGTGAGAGGGGCGCTATCCATCTTCAACTTATGTCAGATAGTGCCCGTCTTTAGTAAGACATGTTTTTTTCATATATGTTTGTCATGCTTGTTATTCATTGTTTATACCATAGCTTGTGAATAGTTGATAATTAATCATTGTTAATTAGTCATTAGCTTCTTAATTTTGTAATTAGCATTTAATAATAAGTAGTTTACAAGAGTTTGAGTTTAGCTTTAGTTTTACTTCCGCCTTCCTTTGGGTTCGACTATTTACTTGTACTTTACTACTTGTTAAAATTTAGTTAATTGTTATAGTTAAGGTTTTATAAATATTCTAATTTGATAGGTTAATTTGCTAGATTAACGACTCTAGTTTATTTCTTGTCACGTACTTTCAAAAACGAACCCAATCTCATTTTCAAAATGGTTTCCTAGTTTTCCTTAAAACTTGGTGGCGATTCTTTTCAAATCGGGTAGGTCCTCTAAATCCCACATCCACATTTTGGCGACTCCAACGGGGACTTGTAACTTGAAAAGGAAAATGATGGCTAATCTATATATATAATAAAAAGGCAAGACAAAGCACTACCTTCACCATTCCACTTTTTAACATCATTTTAAGAAACCACATCATCACCATCATATTTATTATTAAAAAAAAGTTGGAAAAATTATATCATTAAACATAATTAAAGGCATAATAAATTTTAAAATTTTGCTTTTTATTCTTAAAGAAAATAAAAAACTATTCTACGTTTAGGTAAATAACAAAATTATATCATGCGGTTTTATTGTAAGAAAGAGTTATACACCAAATAAAAATCATATTACATCACTTTTAATTTTATGTATGTTATTTATAAATTATATTCCCTCTTTTGTTATATACCCATCAATTTAAATGAATTGGATACATCTAGAGAACTTAAAAAAGAATGTGTACCATATTTTTTCATAATAACATATCAAATATTATAATAGAGTAGCAAAATTAGAATGTCCTACTTCAAAGACATTATAAAGCACCCCGTGTAAACTCTTCTAAAACCACGTGATCCAGCAATATATATATATATAATATATATATATATATATAACATGTATTGTGATCATGTGCTACGAAAGTGAAAAAAAACAATAGTCACAAAAAGACGACATACAAAAAATAGCAGAGGGAGAAAAAAATAGAGAGGATTAAACACGCCATGCAGTACATAGAATATATTTTACAATAGATTAATAAATCTTAACGCACTACTCCGCGACCAACACAGTTACGCTCTCTAATTAGCTCACTACAAACTTATCAACGGCCATCCTAGCCCACCACCAACTTCAAGTGCCCCCAACGAGAAGCTCGCCACTAGGCACTCGCGATCACTCCATGCTACCATATGCACCCTTCTCAATGACACGAATTCACAGTTTCTAATATCAAATCAAATACATGTTCCATAATTAAATTAAGATATATAATTGAAGAAAATTGATACATTTGCTTCATAAGTTCATAGTAATGGAGGATTTTAGGGAATTCAGGTCACTTTTTCTGTAAGCTAAATGTATGCAAATAGAAAGAGTATCGTATAAATAAATTATGTTAGTTAATGTACGCCCTCTATCCCGGTCATTTGTTTATATTACCATTTTTATTTTAGGGTGTCTCATTCATTTGTTTACCATTCTATATTAAGTTGATTTTATCGTTATATTTTCAAACTTATATACCGATTGTCTTAAAATTAAGACATTATATAAGCATGTACTTACATCTTATTCTTTATAAGAAAATAATGGTCACCGATAAAAATGAACTAGACACATCGATTATTTAATTGACATGATTACTTTTGTATCACAATTTACAATGTTCAATTAATGAGTTCCATATATATTGAACACTACTACATTATTTACTTACCCGTTAAAAGCTTATTTAAATGCTCTAATTCTTACCAAAATACATGAACTACAAATCTACAATTTACGTGTAACAGTTTTGTGTGCTGGTGTATGGAATACAAGGCGACAAAGACGTTAAATTTTTTTAAATTAATAAGATTACGTTTACGTGTGGGTTTATACAATTAAACTTAAACGCATCCGTGAATTTCACGGCTAGAAAAACTAGTTAGATAATAACATGATCATTCGTTGCATGCATAAACCCTTTTGAGGTTTTTATGATTAGGCCACCTCACCCATTGGATCGATTTCCTTGGTTAGGCCACCTCAAGCTCGTTTTCCACTTCGCAATGCACATGTTTGACACTTAGTAAGACACTTTGCGCTAACCAATATTATAAAAATATAGAATAACAAGACTTTTGCTCCACATCAGCTCATAAATAATTGATCATAAAATAATCGAGACACAAAATTAACCTATCGAATGAGTTAATACACCAAATTTTTAATGCAAAATGAAACACAAAATGCCCCAAGTTTAAAAGACAACATAAAGAAGAGCGTAACACATCTACTATTTATTATATATAAAAGTAGAAACATTCGAAAACCTCCTATTGATGGCTGGAAACAAGGGTGGTAAAAAGAAAATGGGCCCCACACCTCCGTCTTCTTATTTAATTACTCTCTATCATCTTATCTTCTTTCTATACACCTTACACTAATAATGATAATTAAATAGAAATTGCTACTTATAACATAAACTCATAAAGTCACTTCACTTGATCAAAAACGTGTCATCCAAGTGTTAATTAGTAGTATAACTAACAAAATGACAACTTGAAACAATCATAACCGTTAAATCGAATTTTGTCAGAATTATAATTCTCCTACAATTCTCCTACAATACCGTCTACACAATAAAAGCTATACCGTCCTAACACTTTATATCATTAGCCAAGTAATTTAGAAGATGTGCGGCACCATACTAATTTTGAATAATACATGTTACAATTTGTATTTGTCAAAAGAACTAGGGCTATACACTATATAACAAATCTCTTATTCTTTTTCTAATAGACCCTTTTCAAACTTGGGCCCTTGTCAAAAGAATCGTCAAACACCGCACCGTGCGTACATAAGACCCCTCTGATTCTGCCATAGGCAATGGGTAATGTTGTTTTCGGCATCCAGCTAAATATTACTCCCTCCGTCCCGGTCATTTGTTTACCATTTCCATTTTAGGGTGTCTTATTCATTTGTTTACCTTTCTATATTAAGATGATAATCTATGAATAATTTGATCACCCAATGAGACTATTGTCCACATGTCATCCATCAAGTACCACCACAAATGGTCCCCTACCATTTTCTTAATAATTGTGCCAAAAGCAAAGGTAAACAAATGTAGAGCTGTCAAGTCTGACCCGACCCGAAACCCGAGCAAAACCGACCCGACCCGACCCGAGAATACTGCAACCCGAAACCGACCCGACCCGACCCGGTGACGACCCGTAACCCGTTGACGACCCGAAAATCAGTGACCCGAACCCGACCCGAACCCGACCCGACATTGACCCGACCCGATATTGACCCGATTAAATTGACGCTCTGACAATTATTAACCTTAATAATGATCAAAATGAAAGTGATTTATTGTTTAAATTGATATGTTTGACTTAATAATGAATTAATTAAACCAAATAATAATTTAAAACTAGATTTAATGGAAAAATATTGAAATATTGCGAAAAAATAACCGGACCCGATTACGACCCGACCCGATGTATCCTTTGACCCGAAAATGACCTGACCCGATAACGACCTGAACCCGACCCGACCCGACCCGAAAGGGTTGTCTGACCCGATACGACCCGAACCCGATACGACCCGAACCCGACATGACCCGACCCAAACCCGACCCGACTGACCCGATTGCCACCCCTGAACAAATGACCGGTACGGAGGGAGTATTTACTTTAAATTGGTCATGTGCGTGCATCTTCTTTGTACTTCTCATAAGAGTAGTTTACATACCTATTTTTATTATGAAAGCTATATTTACGTTACAGCCTTGACATTTAAGTTAAAAAAGTTGCTATTTTGATTTGGCTTGCAGGACCTACTGAATTGGTTCCTGTTAAACAAACTATACTTAAGTTCCCATTTTTAGGCAACATGTTCCTACAACACCAACTTTTAGGTTACAAAAATTACTCTCTTTAACCAAAGTTTACGAGACACAATAGCCACTCAAACTATACTCAAATAAACTTCACCACTATCACGTGAATTTAAAAGAATGAGAAAGAAAGGGCTATTATAATATTAATCGACTGTGTGTTGAGTGGTTTGTTCGTAAAATAACAACGCATCTATAAATAATATAAAAAGGCATGTTGATGGCTTAATTGACAAGGATTCAATATTTGCTAGCATATTATGATGCCACCTCACAACCTTATATAATTACTAAACTAACCCTTCCACATTATACATAAATTAACTAAAATTCCTTACAAAAACTTCATTATATCTATATTAAATTAATTGTGTACATTAAATATTTTTTTGAGTTACAAAAAGAGGGATGTAACCTTTACAAATCGCATCTAAGTTTCCTATTTTATAACTAGTTTTGGTACCCGTGAAATTCACGGAATTCTAAAATTTGGTGCCTTAATCAACTTAGTTTGTATTTTGTTGCCAGCTATATTGAGAAATAACTAATATGTCTTGAACTTAAAATGAATCTCTTAACGGGAAAGAATTTGCCTGAAAAATAAGGTCCTTGTAATGGTAATGATTGTGTGCTTGCATTGTGCATTTGAGATTTATATAATTCCAGAAGCATCTCAAACTCAAAAATAAAGACCATTGTCATTTTAACAAAACAACATTCTTTTTAGTAAAACTGTATAAGTGAACTTAATTATTTCCGGTCATTTGTTTATTATTTCTATTTTAGAGTGTCTTATTCATTTATTTAACATTATATATTAAAGATGTATTTTTTGGGTATTTTGATATCCCAATAGAGCTATTATTCACTTATCATCCAATGTTCCTACTTACAAAGGATCCCCTCCCCCAAAAATAAAGGTAAACAAATGACCGGGACAACACAAAATAGGGTACTCCATCTTGACGTAAAAATGTATGTACTCCATCTCCATTCTCAGTCCAAACTTATCATAACGTACTATTTATGTCCCAACACCTCTGCATTATGGATCCAAACAAATCAAATATATGACCAAACAAACTCCTAGCCCTTATATTGTAGTTATGTACTACCCTAATCCCATTTTAAGTCTTACTTGTATTTTGGAATGATTTAGAAGCCTTGATGGAAAAGGGAGAATACCAAAAATCCACTTTTCCTTGCTCAAAATAGAAATAATTAAACTTAAAAAATATGATAAAATTTCCTAAAACAATAAGAAAAAATTGCAATCAAATTGAAATGGAGTGAATACAGGTTGATCAAATGAAGAGAATCAATCATACCCCCTCCTATACAATCTAAAATACCAATTTACTTTTTAAATCGAGTTCAAACTTTCAAAACTTTGACCGTTTATAAATTGGAATATATAGAACTTTGAAAGACGAAATCCTTGAAAATATCTTTCCTAAAATTATATTTTTAGTAAAATAATTTTATATATAAAGGAATAAAAACGCATTCAAAGCAAATGGGTACATTGGATTGGATATGAGGGAGTATTTCCTAACTGCTACAGTGCTACATAATAAGCTTATACAAAACCCAAAGACCAAGTTAGATACAACTCTATATTCCGTAATTATACGTTGAACAATGAAATATTGTTGTAAAAAGAGTTTTACCCGAAGAGGGTTTGTTTGAGAAACTAAATGAATATCGAACAAATGAAAAAGAGTCAAGGTATGAGAAAACAAACAGTGGTCACTCATATGCATAAATACTCTCTTATTTTAGGTCATTGATTATATTAATCGAGTATCTAATGTGAAGGTTATTGATTATGGAGAAAACATCAATAGGGAGACGATGAGAGCGGATTCTTGAGTTTTCAGTGTCGTTCAACTATATTTGACCATAGTAAATATGAATCGATAGTAACTGCAATACATGTTTTTTTTTTCCTTTTTTCCACGTGGCATCGTATTAGAGTCCATATCTATAACATAGAAACACCCATCAAGAAACACTCAATTTACCCTTTTTATATTATTACTAGTTTATTTTCCCGTGAAAATCACGGGATATTTTAATTTTTGATTAATAATTGTTTGCTCACGTAAATTTTATTTACTGTTTGAATAGTGGGTTGATATTCACTTTTTTCTTTAATATTTTTTTTTGTTATTGTAGTAACCTATTCTCACTTTACATTTGTAATCGAATGATATCATTTTTTGCTCGAAGTCAGAATGATATTTTTCTTTGTCCAACTTTATTAAAATAATAATATTATAAAAATAATAAGTAATGCTAGCCATATTTAAATACTTATATTTTTAAGTATGAAAATAATAATAATGATAATATTTAAGAATTAAAATATTGTTCACTCATTTTTCTTAACAGTTGTAATGTTTAATCAAATAAATAACAATTGGAATACGATAAGTATAATAGATAAAACAACATTCATTCTCACATTAAAAATTAAAAATTATAAGATATTTTACTTATTTTTCTTTGTCCAACTTTATTAAAATAATAATATTATAAAAATAATAAGTAATGCTAGCCATATTTAAATACTTATATTTTTAAGTATGAAAATAATAATAATGATAATATTTAAGAATTAAAATATTGTTCACTCATTTTTCTTAACAGTTGTAATGTTTAATCAAATAAATAACAATTGGAATACGATAAGTATGATAGATAAAACAACATTCATTCTCACATTAAAAATTCAAAATTATAAGATATTTTACTTTAAGTGCAATGAAAGTATAGATTTACCCTTTAAACCAAATTCATACAAAAATAGAGAATATACAATATTTGTGTTAAAACTTACCTTAGTCAATATTTGTAATGTGTTGCTAATATCAATTCCAACAAATTCACTACACAAAATATAGAGAATATACAAAACATTCTAAAATATTATATCATATACTATTATAAATATGAGACTAAACACTAAGGTTCTAATTTGGTCAAGCTAGGATTTCATTCACCAAAGTTTGCCTCCCCTTCATAGATAATTATATTCAATCATCGACGATCTCAAGTGTCTTCATTAAAATTCGACAATAGCTCTACTTCTCTCTTATCTCTTCATTTCTTGCCTATTTGATCTCAACGACTCACGACAAAGCAAAGATATGAAACTTTTAATTTTGAAAAATCAAATGAAATAAATAGGTTTACTCTCTATAATTTTATTTCCTAGGAATGTGCTAGACTTCTTATCAAGTGATTTTGTTTTATACTTGAAACTTATTAAATTGATTTCATAACCGTAGAATATGAAAAGTTTTTCATTGAAGTATGTTTATGAAAGGAACTAATGCTTGAGAAATGAAAATTTACATAATATGAGTAATTAGTATATTGATTACTACTTTGCCTTTTCATCTTTTATTTTTTTATCTTTTTTTTTAAAAAAAAAATGAAGAAGATTGATTTATCATGTAATTGTAGCACGCCATGTGTCATTCCATTAACTACTCAATCTAGCCTTTTTATATTATTGTATAGATTAAAGTTGACATTTAATGAAAGTTTTCGTAATTGATCGCGTTAATGAATCGATTAAGGTTTTTCACCCACTAATGTTTTTTAAACTGATTTCATATGATTAAAAGTTGGTTGAAAAACTTTATATATTTTTTCTTTGGCAATTGTTAAAAATAATTTTACAAAAACTGTACGGTTTAAAAATTACACATTCATTTATTTATTTAAAAGTAATAAAAAAATTTAAAATCAATCACGTATTTTGTATTAGTATTATTAGAATAAAAAAATAACATTAGATTCAACCACTATTACGTTCAAGAGCAATAATTTTCACATTAATCGATTCTTTTTTTAAGGCATTGTCAAATATATACAATATTATAGAAGGGAAAGACACAATAGATAAATATTGTCACGTGTCAGCTTTAAAAACAAATTTGGTAGTATACAAAGCACATCTATAAATCAATAAATATAATTAAAAGGTAAACCAAACTATATGTCGTCATCCACCTTTATCTAAAAATAATCTATTGATATAATCAAATTAAAAGACAATTCAAATTATCTACTATCATTTACATCTATCCATTAAATATAATTAAAAGGTAAACTAAATTATATATCATCATCCACATGTGATATTTTAATTTCATAAAATAAGATGATTTCGATCTTGATCAATCTCGTGCAAAGTGAATATTGTTAAAAAAAAAGAATTAAAAAATTAAGCAAACTTTTTACATCTATCTATCTATCAATTTATCGGTAAATCTAATTAAAAAGCAAACCCAACTATCTAACATCATCCACATGCCATTTGTATTTTATTTTATAACATAACTCTTTAAACCACTTTCGTGCAAAGTGAATTTTGTAAATATAAACATAAATAAATAATTAAGCAAACTCTTCACCTTCCATTTCTCTTTGCTTCATATTTATGTCTATATTAAATTTGATAATAATTAAAAAAATTGATGTTCAAAAGTCATGAATCTTGCTCTATATTTATCTTTACATTAAATTAGATAATAATGGAAAAAAGGATGCTCAAAAGTCATAAAGCACATCCTCAATTGGTTATATATATATATTATAGGTGGAGGGCAAAATTTATAAGCCAATTTTTTTTCTTATTCCCATTATCAATAAAATTTTTATGTGTCATTAATCTTTCCATTCATTGTTTTCACATCATGCTAAGCGTATTAGTTTTATTTATTTTTTTATTTTTATGTAAGTTTCATTAGGTTATGAAATGTTCATCACGTTTTTAAATTCATATATGTGTTTCTTTTGTTCTCATTTAGAGGATATCAACATTTATGGCAGTGTACTTTTCATAGGTAAATATACTTATATCTCTAGTCTCTACGACTTGATTGCCCCTTCCTTTCATTATTTAAGGGATAACTTATATATTAACAATATGGTTAATATTACATAAAACAAATTCCACTATTTTAGTTTGTTACTTTGAATTAACTAATAAGTTGATTTTTTTATAGGGATGATTAATTTGGAGAAAGAAGACTATATTGAGAAGAGAAATATTAGGGTCGCTTAGACAACTATATATTGGAGACTAACTACAATATTGAAAACTTAAGCATAAAAGACTAATAGTTTTAGGGTCCTACAAGAATTTAGTATTGCATAAACTTTTAAATATATTGTTTATTTTTGTATTTGTTGTTTCTATTCCATCATTTTACCTTAAAAAAAAACACTCTTGGAGTGAAATTAGAGTTATGAAACTGACTAATTGAGTTTGCTTTCACCTACTAGAATTATTTGCTTTTACTCTAGACTTTATTTTAATATATAAATGCATGTAATTTTAGTACACAATCTATCATGAATTATTTTATAGATTGATGAAAAGGTAATTGACGTCTAATTTACAATTAATATAAAAAATACTATAAATTAGACTTAAAGGATCTCGTGCATTACACGGGAATCAAAACTAGTTTAATTTAATAACCCTAAACGAGTATAATTGATTATAGTTTAAACAAAAAATGCAGTATAATGATGTGGAGTAATAATCACTTACAAGGCTAGCAGCGATTGTGGCAGAGATAACTAGTAACCCTACTCGATTGTGTTTTCGGTCGATTGGTTAATGTCGGGAATTTGGGTGTTGATCGGAGTGATGAGTAGATTTGGGGAGTTCGGTGGATTAAGCCTTTTCATATCCTTTCATTAAATAAATGAAAGCAATGAGGCGTATAACATGAAAAAAACACTATGTTTAAAAAAAAAATTGTGGTGATTAAAGAAAAATGACTCAAATCTATCTATAATAGGGCTGCCCAAAGATACGTGCTAGCCCGGTCGACCCTTCCTTCGTGCCGCTCACACCCCGGCCTGATCCGCCCCCACCCAGGGCCGGTCAGGGCCCCCTACCCCAACCCGACCCGCCCCGCCCCCAACTCAACCCGACCCTCGCGGCCTGTAGCTTTGGGCAGCCCTAATCTATAGTCGAAAACTGAACTTTTTATACTTGTCTGGCGTGTGCTCTTTTGTGATTGTATACTTCTAAGTAAAATTGTTGTTAGTATCATCACTTCTCTTTAAATTATTTTTATCCATCCAGTTTAATTTGTTTTGTACGAGTGCCTAACTCTTCCAAAATGTATTAACTAACCAAGAAACAAATGTCACATATTTTTTTTAGAAAATATAATTGAAGGGTTCGTTTGGTTCTGGAAAAGGGTAAAGGAATTGAACTAAGAAATCAGAAATGGAGAGTGGGTAAATAGAATAGACGTATCATTGATTTAGTAAGTTGTTTGGTTAGTAAAACATAAAAATAAGAGTAAATTACAAATAACTCCCTTATATAATCAACCTTTCTCAAACAACTTTTATTTATAACTTTTTATCCAAATAACTCCCTTTTAAAACATGTTTTTAAACAAATCAATACCTCTTTTCCTAAATGAGACTTACATTTTAAATTTTTCAGCCAAAAACTCAATTTTTTCATTCATTTTTCACTTGCGTAAGATATTGAACTCTTATCTAATTCCTTTATCACGAAATAGTCCATTAAAATAAGAAACCTAACTTATAAAATTGAGACTTGAGTGTGTATGATTCGAGTGAATTAAAAATAAACTTAGCTTATTATCTTTGAGAGAGGTTTGGAACAGATATGTGGCTATGAAACTAATGTATAGGTCTAGGAACTATGTTTTAAAGAAGGATAAGTCGGCTTTTATTAAAATAAGTCTAATTCCGGACAAAAAGGCATTGATATGTATAAAAACATGTTTTAAAAGGGAATTATTTGGATAAAAATTTATAAAAGGGAGTTATTTGAAAAATGTTGATTATATAAGATAATTATTTGTAATTTACTCTAAAAATAACAACTTCATCAACAAACAAACCAACAACATATAACTTACCCCCCCCCCCCCCCCCCCCCCCCCCTCCCCCATCAATGGTGACGCCCTTGAAACCCCGTTATCGGCACCGACCTCCGTGTCGTGACCCTACCCTTGTCGAATCCTTTTATCGATGGTCATCACCGATGATGATGTAGTATATGTGAGAGTCAGAGAGTGTAGAAATCGTAGTTAAGGGTAGTCATTTTGGTACCCACGAGAGTATCTACGAGGGATTCGTTTGTAGATGGATAGTATTGACTTAATAATGTGGTAGAGTTCATTACGAAATGATGGGCAAATCACTACATTGAGAATAAAATAATAAAAACAGGAATCGAGGAGTATAAGTGAGACGAGTGTCTTGCCAGAATGGGGCAGGGCTAACTTCGGGGGCCAAGTTCATTTTAGGGGAGGGGGGAGGATATTGTATTACTCCATTTCTTGAGGTCCTTAATCGTCCCGAGTGACGAGTGAGTTCAAGAGTATGTCTTATTTACGAGTTTGACTCCGTTCCTATTATATGTTGAGTCATCAATTTCTCCTAAGGTGTAATTAGACTCTTAAAGACTCCAATTTGAATCATGATTAATTTATGATAGTATATGTCAACCAATTTGTATGTACTTGCTACCTTATCCCCTTAATACTAAAAGATTAACACTATTAGAAAAATCCCGCACAAATTTTTCCGCTCATGGAGCAAATTGCGCTCAAATATTCTGACTAAATACACACCGTAATTGATACTGCTCATATTGTTGCTATACTTAAAAGAGTATGTTCACATTCTATTTAATTATGTTAACATTGTAATGTGGTGGAGCATACATTAAATTGATTGTTACCAATTTCCAAAAATACAAACACTAAATTAATACTACTAATAATGTTATTATTGATACCACTAATAATTTACATTGTGAATAAACTCTTCATTTTTGGTATGAGATATAATATTGTATATTGATACAAATGATAAATAAAAAATAGTCAATATTCACGTCTCACATACTAAAGTCGCCTTCTTCATTCCTCGCAACTTCTTTGCATTTTCAATCGATATATCCTATTTCATAATAGTAAAACTTGATCATTTTTCTTAATTAGTTTTAGAAATTGAGTTTTGTTTTTCAAATAAAAAATCATCGAGGTGAAATTTTAAATTTATATGTCAATTTAATAAATAAGTAATACACTTAAAAGTAAAAGTCTATATATACTGTGCATTGCGCGCGCAATGCGCGGGATCTAAATTAGTATGTAATTATTCCAATGAATAGTAAGGATACGCTTGGATAGTGAAAGGTAGAGAATTTCTCCACTTAACCTTGGTTATGTATGTGATTTTGAGAGAATTATGATATGATGTTGATATTGATATTGTAACAATGGTCCATGCTAATTGTATGATGTATGATGATAATAATTGATTGACCAGGACGATATGTATAGGATCTTGGTATTGGATTTGTATTGTGGGACAAGTACGGGTAACCGGATCCCTTGGTGCACCATCCTACGCGGAGGGCTGACCAGAGTCGCCTCTTGTGGGCCCGCCATAAGTAGTGGGATGTGCACATTTATGATCCGGGAAGTGTATATTGTTGTGTGATTTGTGGCACGCTTTTCAATTGCCGTGTGATTTGTAGAACAGAGGTCGAGGACGTTCACCGGGTGATTTTAGTACCTCAGTCCATTTGTCATGAATGTGGATTGTGTGGTTGTGGTTGGAGTCAAATTATAGTGTTATGCATGAGTATGATATCTTGGACCTTGTCACTTTCATATGTTGGTGGTGTTTATATATTTCCTAGTCAATTTTGTGTTGACTATTTGTGTTCGTTTTGTTGAATTCTTGTAAAATCATTTACGGTGATTCACTTGACATTTTTAGTCGCATTATTGGTATCTATCACCCCGGGAAACGGAGATAGTAGCTCCCCGTCTACTGGGGTTAGCCTACTACAAGGACCTGGGTGAGCGGGGGTGTTACATGGTACCTTTAGGGGAGGAGGGGAATGGATGTAGAAAAGTATGGTGGCCTGGTAAAAGCGAGAATCTCATTCCTTCTATCAAAGGAACACAAACAAGAAAAGTTATTAACTTTGAATCCCTTTCCCTTTCTTTTAGACCCTCAATGAAACACTCGTAATCTTTAAAAGCCTGGGTAATGTGTATCTGCTAAGAATAAGAAGAAAGATCACCTGGAGGTTATATACCTAGCAATTGGTTGTTAATGACTAGAAAAAAAAGTGTTCATTTTTATGTACATGGAATCAGTTTGTAGAAACTCGCAATATAATACGAGTATCACATATAATAGTTAGTATGTCAGGTTTGTTGATTTAATAAAATTTCTCTTTTTATTTCTCTAATTGCTGAAAATTGGATTCATTTTCTTAAAGGCACAATAGGAGATACACTAAAGTCGTATTCAATAGGACGAGGTTCTAACATGAAATCTTATTATTCAAAGGTAAATGATAATCGTAGTGTTAAGACGTTTTTAATAATCCTCGACAAGTTATATGAAGGGATAAGATCGAATGAAAATATTGACTTTTGTAGGTAAATGCCCTATGATTACATGCGATTAAAATAAAAACAAAAGGATGATATAAATTTACGAAAATTTGGAATTAGACTTGTTTAAGACTAATGTATAAGTAATATAGGCCATTGATTTTATTTTGAACTTAAAGTATTATAGTATAAAATAAGGATGTTATATAATGTTATTTTGGGAAAAAATTATGGGTGAAAGAAATCTCAAGGACGATGTTCTTTTGAATTGTTTTCAGGATGTTGATTGCCTCCTATACCTATTCCAAATCCAAACCCCATACCCATCCCCATACCAAATCCCATCCCCATACCTTGGTTGCCACCATAGCCTTTCCCGCTTCCTTGTCCTTCACCACTCTCGACTGCACCTTTGTCATTTCCGCCACCAATACCTCCTCCATAACCACCACCTTGTCCGTGGCCATATCCTTTACCACCTCCAACTCCACCAGTACCAGTACCACTACCACCACCACCACCTCCTCCACCTCCTCCACCGCCACTAACACCAAATCCAGAACCATATCCATAACCATGACCATATCCTTTTCCATAATCATTACTGCTGCCACCACCGCCACCACCCCCACCTCCGCCACCTCCTCCCCCACCACCACCTCCAACACTACCTCCTTGACCGTAACCACCACCATAGCCAAAAACTTCACCATAACCACCTCCCTCTCCTTCTCCTCCCCCTCCCCCTCCCCCACCCCCACCTCCACCATCGCTGCCTTTGATTCCAACACCACCCACAATACCTTCTACATGCTCTTCTTCATGATCATTTGATCCATCTGAACTACCTCCACCTTTTCCTCCTTCTTCTTCAACTTTGTGAGCACCACCACTTGAGACTCCAACTCCTTCACCTTGTCCATGACCTTCAGCATGACCATCCACACCATCAACTAAACCACCACCACTTCCACCGCAACCTCCACTCGTCACACCACCAACAGCAATCCCCATTCCAACACCTTTTCCATGGCCTTCCGCTCGACCACCTTGCCCTTGAGCTTCACCACCACCTCCTCCTGCTCCACCGCCACCACCTCCACTCTTTACGTCTCCAGTTGCCCCACCCATACCTTGTCCCCCACCTATACCTTCTCCATGTCCTTCAGCATGACCATCTACACCATCAACTGAACCCCCACCACTTCCACCCCCACCTCCACTCGTCACTCCACCAACACCAATCCCCATCCCAATACCTTCTCCATAGCCTTCAACTCGACCACCTTGCCTTTGAGCCTCGCCACCTCCTCCTCCACCACCACCACCGGCACCACCATTCTTTTCTCCAACTCCTCCGCCCATACCTTCTCCATGGCCTTTCGCTTGACTGCCAAATGCTTCCACTGAACCTCCACCTTGTCCACCACCTCCTCCAGCACCGGCACCATTATTCGTGTTTTCCATTCCTCCGCCCATACCTTCACCATGGCCTTTCGCTTGACCGCCTAATCCTTCCATCGAACCTCCACCTTGTCCACCACCTCCTCCAACACCAACACCAGTATTCGTATCTCCAATTCCTCCGCCCATACCTTCTCCACGACCTTTCGCTTGACCGGCTAATCCTTCCACAGAACCTCCACCTTGTCCACCACCTCCTCCAGCACCAACACCACTAATCGTGTCTCCAATTCCTCCGCCCATACCTTCTCCATGGCCTTTCGCTTGATCGCGTAATCCTTCCACCGAACCTCCACCTTGTCCACCACCTCCTCCAGCACCAACACCACCACTTGTAGCTCCTACTCCAGCACCATTACCTTCCCCATGGCCTTCAACATGGCCAACGTCATCTCCATTGCTACCACCGCCATAACCACTACCATCATGCCCGGCCAAGAAGCTACCGCAGCCTCTCCAATGAGTTGCGCAACCACCAAAGATTCCACGGTCATCTTGTTCTTCTACCGCATGGGTAGCCAAGGTTAAAGACCCAAACGTGAAGGTGAAAATTGCAAGTCTAATGATAATTGAATGAAAAGATTTAACACACGCAGCCATTGTTGTATTGAGTATGGAAATGGACTATTATTCTTTGTGAGAAGCGCTTCAATGTCACTGAATCTCACTTTGAATGATATGGTTTTGTGCTCAATCCTTGCGTACTTATATACCCGTGAATGCCAAGTTGTAAAATTCCTATGTTTTGTATGTCGTTTTCAATTTTTTGATTTACGTTTTCAATTATCCTATGTTGTAATCTTCTAATAGGTCATTTCATATTTAGATATATGTCTTAAAAGTTTGTGAATAGGCGTTTATTAAAGTTTGCCTTAGAAAACATTTTTTATGAATGTGATTGTAGGACTTTCCTAATTTTACCATATATTCTGAAAAATTAATAATTGTTTTTCTTTGTGAAACGGTAAGTCAAAAATGTTATTTGGAAAAATAATATACAAAATAATAAAGGATTTTTCTTATGTGTACTCCTCAAATATTACATTTCCTCACTTATAAGTTATATCCCCCTTTTCTTTGGGAAAAAAAAGCCTTTAACCCGACATAACTTTTTAAAAAAGACTTCAGAAAACGTTTATTGTTTTTTTTCAAAGTGTTCGCCTTTACAAGATCTCGGTTTGAAAAAAAATATATTATTTTTTGAACTTGTAGTCGAGAGTTATTGTTAGTCAAAGTTTTTGTAAGGGGAAACCTTTGATTGAGGAGCACTCCCAGTTACAAGTTACGACAACGATGATTTTTTTAAAATTTATCGTCATTACGATATATTTGGCTCAGGAAAAAAGATTTGAACGTTTTTTTAATATGTAACCATTAACCAAGAGTTATGGCTAGTCAAAAAACTTTATTTTCACAAAAAAGAGGTATAAATGAGAAAATAAAATAGTTGAGAGCTACACATACATGAGAAAATCTCAAACATTAATAAAGTTACTAAAAGAATTATTTATGAAAATAAAAGAAATTATTTAACTAATGTTTGATTTTAGACACTTTTTAAAAATTTATTTTTTCTCGATCATGTCTACGACTTAATTATTATGAATATTTCTATTTTGATATCTTCAAGTTTAATTTAAAATTTTGTTACATTAAGGTTTTTAAACTCCGTCTTAATTAATACGGAGTAATAACTAGGCGTAACAATTTAATAATCTTACTGTATATATTGCTTGAGTGAGATATAAGATGAGACGAAAAAGTGGGACACATGATCCTCATTATATAAATTGTACCTTTATAATATAATATCGGAAAATTCCTACGGTACCCACGAAGTTTGACAATTTGCCCGAAAAATTTTAAGTGGCCATAACTTGTGTTTACAAACTTGAAAAATGACAATTTTTTTTTTCAAATTGTTTATCTTTCCTAGAACTACGGTTTAAATAAAAAAATTGTCGACGTCAAAACTCTTGATCAAGAGATATGGTTACTCAAAGGTTGTTCGGTAAAAAAAAGCTTTGACATACAAAAACCCCTAGCCACGAGATCCAAATACGACTAATTTTTTTTCAAATAGTTTATGAACCATTTGAAAAAAAATCGTCATTTTACCAGTTTGTAAACACGAGTTATGGCCACTTAAAGTTGTTCGGGTAAAAAATTGGGTATTCCATACAAATGGTCAAAGTTCGGGGATGCTGTGGAAATTTTCTATTATAATATTCTTAAGATTAAATAATTAATCACTATATTTTTTTTTGGTGTAAATGAAGCGGAATAACAATACACTATAAAGACCGATGATAATAGACATCGACGGGAAATATATATGTACGAGAATATTAAAATCAACGATCACATGATACTCCGTAACATCTTTAGGTCCAAATGATGACGGCCTTACGGGCGTATCTATTTTTCGATGTTTACATTGCTTGGCTTTTCGTTGGTTATTTTCATGATTGTTTGGCTTTTGAACAATGGTGAGAGATGGCACCAATTTCAGAAGACGTACTTTATTTAGTTACTACATGGGTTACTTACTTTAGTTACTTTAGGCATGAATCCACACTCTAAATGGCCATTGTGAGCTATAAGATTCGACTCTCTTGTAGTAATGTGACCATCTAGTGATACAATTTTAGGTGAGACCAAGCTATTTTTATGGATGTTTACACATAATAAAGGTCCACTACTATTGTTTTTCGTTAGCCCATGTTGCTTCCAGCTAATGTCCATTGACATTAAGGTCACAACCTAACGAGGTCCGTCGTAAAAGATGCATGCATATAAATCTTTTGTCTTTGACAGTGTATTTCTGGTCAATAACCATGGCCTACAATGCAAGCATGTTTCAGGTCCGTGGCGCAAGGCAATTTTCCGCGTAGTTGTGGGTAGACTTGATAATTGGGTTAGGCGGTTAGCGGGTCCGATTTGAATTGCGCTCAGTCATTTGTATTTTTCATACATTTCCTTCGTCCCGATCATTTGTTATCTATTTCCGTTTTGGGGTGTACCAATCAATTGATATAGACTGGGGTCAGCAGCGGTGGGGCCAAACTTAGAACTAAACTTGACATTAGTATCAACGGGCGTTTGAGAAGGTTTACAATTTGTCATTTTAGCACGAGCCAATAATTCCTCTGCATATTTTATTTTGAGACAGAAACATCCCATCAGTAGTGCGACAGACGGATACAAGCTGAGAGGTTTCAAATCTGTCATGGCAAACTCCGTCCTGAGATGAGTGATAATAGTCCGGCGCAATGAGTCAAACAAAGTAACAAGAATTATATCGTGTCGCGCGCAGTATGAAGGACAAAGAGGGAGTGATCCACCTTAGTGTGAGTGAAGCCAAGAATAGACACAAAAGTGGCGAACCGATGATACCAAGCCTGTCCGAGGTGCCTGTTTAAGACCATCCAACGACTTTTTCAGGAAACAGAAATAATCAGGATGAGCACGATCGCGAAATCCCGGAGGTGGGTGCATATAAACTGTCTCAGCCAGGTGACCATGTAGGAAAACACTTTTCACGTCTAACTGGTAAATGGACCAATATTTTGATAGAGCAATACTGAGGACGGTTCGGATCATGGCAGGTTTGACGACAGGGCTAAACGTTTCATCATAATCTATTCCAACCTGTTGAGACCTACCATTAGACCTGGCAAACGGGTCAATCGGATCGGGTTCAGGATGGGCCAATTCGGGTCTATCATATTATCGGGTTAGTTCGGGTCGGGTTGTTTCGGGTTTCGGGTGTTTGTCGGGTAAGTTGATCGGGTCATTTTTGGGTCAACGGGTGGGGTTATTTCGGGTCCGGGTTATTTCGGGTCAATGATAAAGAAGAAAAAAAGTGCATATATTCATTTCAAATCTTTTTTGTTCAATTAGAGTTATATTTTTTCGGGTCATTTTCAGGTTAGTAGTTTAGGATCGGATGTCGGGTCAGTTTCGGGTCGACGCACTTCGGGTCAAGTTCGGGTCGGGACGGGTTAATTCGGGTTTCGGGCAAAATGAAAAATTGAGTGCGTGCCACAAGACTAGAATGAGGAAAAGAAGCTAAACCGAAAATCCGCAAGGGCGGGCGTTTTAGGCAAAATGAGGGACTTAGGAAAAAATGAACAATGTCAACTTGATGTGCTACTTCCGATTTGGCGTTGGCGACATAAGTGGAGAAGTCCATGAAGGAAGGAAGGGTAGGATAGAATGTGCCATGGCAAGATAAGGGGGATTTTGGAGGATTACGTTATGCCTAGCGCTTGGTACACTAGTTGATTGTGATTGGATTCGTTTTGGGTTTTATTTAATGATGATTGATATTTGATTGTTGTGTTATTTTGGTGGCTATTGTGGTTGTCTAGCTACTTGTTGAATTAGGAGATGATTTGATTCCTAGATAGCCTTGTGTCCGTTCCAAATGAATGGAGTGATAAGGGGGAGAAATAAGGAGAAGATGTGTTGTGTTGTGAGAAAGGAAGTGAATATGGAGATGCTTAGGACCACTCTAGTTAAGGGATGGAATAAGGAGGGCGCGTGAAAGGAGAGTGTTCTTTGAGGGGCTTTGGGTGACTTACTTTGTGTTGATGTTGTGTTGATAGAATAGTGACCATGATAAAAATGGAATGAGGGAGTTATAAGTAGGGTGGCGTGTGAGAGAAGAGAGTTAGAGAGCCGAGCATTCCCATGCTTATTGCGAGCCTTTTGTTGATTGTTCGAGTTCATGATTGTTTTGCTCGGGACGAGCAAAGTCTTAAGTGTGGGGTGTTTGATAGGCTCATATTAGTACTAGTTTAATTACTGTTTTTAGTGGAATAAAGCGATGTTTGGATGGGGTTTTGCATGTTTATCATCACAATTGCCCATTTCCAAATATCGGTTCAACAATCGAGTTTTGAACCAAGTTCGAGGATGAATACTTGATCCAATGAAAACCTTATATCAAGCGTCACATCCAAAGACCGGGAGACGGGCCAAAGTATGAAGACGTTAGGAAATGAAGAACTTGAAGAAAAAATGCAGCACTAGAGGCGCCGACAACGCATGGCAAAGCGCCATCAGCGCATCTGGTGCCAGCGACGCATCAATGGGGCGCCATCAGCGCTTTTGTGCTGCTATGTTTTTCGTCGAATTTGCATTAGTGGTCATTCTGAGGCCCATCTATCTACTTAGGCCTAGACTATAAATACATGTTTAAAACATTAGGGCTGGATTATCTTATACTTTAGCTTTTCAATCAAGTTGTAATTGGGAGATTATTTTCTTATTATTGGGTATTTAGATCTACTATGAAGAACTAAGTTTATTTCTTAATTCAATTCCAAAGGTGGAAGTTTTTTGGTTGTAAGATACTATAATCTTTCCCTACTTATCCTAATTGTTGTTAGTCTCTTGTATTAATGTTGGATTATTGTTTTCTTGGATTGATTAATTTGTTAAGTGTGATTTCCTTGCAATATTAATTATTGTTAAGAGCCTTAATCTATTGTTGGTAGAATTGTTAAATGTGTATTCCTTGCAATTCTT
The DNA here is from genome assembly GCA_022085475.1 of Heliosperma pusillum. NCBI lineage: Eukaryota > Viridiplantae > Streptophyta > Magnoliopsida > Caryophyllales > Caryophyllaceae > Heliosperma > Heliosperma pusillum. Next base: position 32,628 of record JAIUZE010002901.1, on the reverse strand, counting down.
CTTGTGCAACAACTTGTGGGTTGAATTAGTGGATGTGATTTCTCCCTAATTTATTCTATAGAAAGAGATTATCTTGTGATTAGGCATTAATTGTGTTCATTGTGCTTTATTACCTCTATTAGATCTCTCATGCTCTATTTTCTTGTTGAGTTAACCAATGTATGTGTCCTACTTGGTGCTTAATAAGTTGGGTCATCAATTAAGTGTGATTTTCTTGTTGTTGACTTATATTAAGGAGATTTAGGAGGTTTACTCCATAAGAGGGTGATTAGGTTAATTACGGGGTTGGATTGTGTCTAGGATCGATCAATTAGTGGAAGTAGGGTGGATTGGATTAAGATCTTTTCTCATCTTGATTTATTTCATATTTACTTGTTTACTTCTTTCATACTCTTGTTTGAATTTCTTGCCTTTGACATCATTTAATTTGTTCTTGAAACTAAACCAACCCTCCTTGGGTTCGACCCTTACTTATCGTTATACTTAGTTTATTGTGTAGCATTTAGTTAGGTTATCAATTGTTAGTTTGACCGTCTTAAATAGCGACGTTTTAGGCGAGTTAAAGACCTAGACAAATTCCCATAACAATTAGGGAGTAATTAAAACCGAGACGATTTATATAAATGGAGTATAATAATTCAAGATCCCACTTTGTTATGAAATTTGATTACTGTTGAATATAGATGGCAAATAGTGACCCGACCAGATAACACGATACGACCTCAAGTCTGACGAGTATAAGGGTAAAAACGGTAAATGAGAATTCCATAACATCTACATGACCCATCCGAGTACTCAAGACATACATGACTCAAACAAGTTAAACATGTAAAACCGTCACTAAACAAGTGAATAAGGCACATGAAATATGATGTAGTTCTTATATAAATATTCTATGCCATTTAATAAGATCATAATGTAAGCAAACCATAAAAACCGTTACATGTGAAGTCATGTGAGAAAGAACGAAAAATGGGCTACAGGGGGTCCCCAGCCGAATGGGTGATCGGCGCTGGGCGACAAAAGCACAACCACCAATCACCAACGATATTACAGGGGTTCCCAGCCGGTCTGGCCACCGGTCGGCCGGCAGGGGACCAATGGCCGATCACAAAATTTAAGTAGAAGAGCAAGGAACGCCCAACCGGTCGGCCTACCAGTGGCCGATTGGCCGGCTGGGACACATGCCAAGCTCCGAAAACTACCAAACACTTATAGGGGACTCCCAAACGGCCGACCGGCTGGGACATCCCTCCCCAATCAATAACCAACGATGGAGAATGAGACTTCTGGCCGGTCTTCCTTGAGGGAGCGGGTCTCTATTAACCCGTAACAATTAGAATTATGCCTGACAGTATTCCTCCGATTATCGGCCTGGGTGATTGTTTACTAAAAACACAGGTCTCCGCAGCTTTATAAGCCAAAGTCGGCTCTTCCATAAGGGAACTCCGCACATCGTTTCACTAACCTAACACTTATCCCCGGGACCCCGGGACATTGGCTTCCGCCAAGATTCTCGAATACGAAGGTATCTAATGGGCGGGCCTTCTTTTCCGAACCAATCTTCTTTTATTTACTACTCAATCTTTTGGGGTACCGAACAGGGAATAAAATTGGCTCCTGGAGACACGGTCAAAGCACCCCCGCCCAATGTGCGTCTTTCACGGGCGCTAGGTTATACCCCGGGGTGATCATCTTCACATGCACCTCACAAGTAAGGGAGGATTCATCCCGAGCAGCAAGGTCCCTTTTTCTTTTGTATTGCAATTTCTCTATGGGACCCTCTGTACCGTAAACCACCCAAAATTTATATTGAAATATACAAAACTCAAACCCATTTGTAATTACCAACACAAATTCATCACTAAACATCATTCCAATCATCACATGGGTATCAAGTCATCGAACATAAACATTAAGGAGCTAATTAAACAAATTCTAGTGACTTTAAGACATATTAATATAATAAAGTGAAGAATTAGCACTTATGTTACTAACATCCACCATCTTAAGATAATTTAGACCCAAATCCACCATTCAACATGTGAACACAAAGATTCAGGAGATTAATCAATAAAGAAGTCATCTTTATCATAATTACTACTCTAAAAACACTACAAAACGAACTCGGGAAACTTACGGCTTTTCTGACGGAAAAAAAATTCCGTCAGTGATTTCGGCAAACTGCTGGAATACTGACGGAACACTGACGGAAAAATATTACTGACGGATTATTCGTCAGTGACCGTCAGTAGAAAATGGCGCGTTGACTAAGTCAAAGGCAGCAAAATTAACTGACGGCCACTGACGGAAAAACCGTCAGTAATATTATGTACTGACGGAAATTCCGTCAGTTGGTAATAATATCACCAATCAAACACAACCCCAGTCAAACACCTATCTGACGGAATTTCCGCCAGTGCATAATAATAAACCAGTCAAATAGAGAACCCAGTCAAACAGTTTTGTGACGGAAATTCCGTCAGAAAGCATTTAGAAATTTCGGGAACCTGACGGAATTTCCGTCAGTAGTCTTTTGTTTATGTAAAAAAGACACGACAAACTCCGTCATTCCCAAATCAAATTTTCCCCAAAACCTAACCCCCAAATCAATTTAATCCGACGCCATCCTACTCCGACTACCTCCGGCTACCACTTTCCGACCACCACATCCTTGGTAAGTTTATTTAACTTCTTCATTCTCTCTCTTTTCTCCTTTTGTTATTTAATATGTTCCTTATTAGTTTGTTTGTTGTAGATCCGACGACCACCACTAGCTACCTACAACCGTCGATCGCCGCTGCTTGCCGCCGCTGCTTGTCTCCGCCTTGTTTGCTTTTTTTTTTAACCTTAGATAATATATTTACCTTTATTTTAATTTCTCCTTCCGTCTTAATCATTTGTTTGTCTTTAATTGACGTAGGATAGTAGCCATTACTACTTTTGATGATGAAATTATTGTTGTTAGTTTTTAATTAGTGTTAATAGTTAATTTGATTGTCTTTAATTGATTTAAGATAGTAGCTAATTATTGGCTTAATCATGTTCAATTGATCTAATTTAAATTTTAGTAGCTAATTATTACATGTGTTGTGGATGTTAAAATTATTACATGTGTTGATATTGACTTAGTACCTGTTCAAAAATTACTCGTTAGGAGTAATTTTTGAATAGTCCCCGTTTTGGGACTGTCTTTCTAAGTTTCAAGTCACTTAGGTAGTAAACACATAACTTGTTATTTATTAATGAGGAAAGAGTTCGGTAACAAGTCCTTTAATGTTCTCTGAATGCATATGTTGAGTAAATATTGATTCAACATTGTGTATTTAGAGAACAAAGGGGAATTGCTGCCGAATTTTTTCCTCATTAATAAATCACAAGTGGGTTTTGCTAGTGGCTTGAAACGTAGATTGATGGGTTTAGGTTATAGTGATAAGAACCCAATTGAAGGAAATTAATTTTCAAGATCCGGTGGAAACAAGCACTCGGTGGAAAAAGTGGAAATGTACTACAAGCCAAATTGTATACATATTTGCGCTAGAGTTACCCATGGGCTATGACAACTGAATACCAATAATACGAAACGTATAAAACTACTCTCTCTACCTTACAACACATTCAACCCAATTTTCACTTCTCTCTCTACCTCTTCTTTCTCTCTCTAAACTTCAGAAAAAAACCCTAATTCACTTGTGATATTCATAAAACGACTACTCAATCAGCCAAAATTTGAAATTAATTGCATGTAAGTGATGTATTTTTATTCGAATTTTGCGTAACTACATGTTTGATTTGATTTGTGACTATCGAATTAGACTAATTTGGTTTGTTTGATTTAATGTTTGTTGATAGCAGAAGGATCATGGAGATTGAAAGTTCCGTTGCTTTGATATCAACTACTGATGCAATTGTTCAATCTACTGACACCATTACCGAACAATCGGCTTCCGAATTAGGTATGTATCTCATAATCGTTGATTATTTCTATAAAAATTAGAGGTGTGTTATTTTATCGTCTCTTATTTGATTGGTAAGTATCTGAATGCTTGTTATGATTGTGTTGATTGATTTTTGGTTATTGATCAACTCATTGTTGTTTTTTGTATTTGATGTGTGTACCTAATGCTATGATTGTTGGGTCTTCAATAATTATTTATGTTGAGTCAATCTTAGTAATTTTCGTGTATCTAGAAATACCGGGTTGGGTATATATAATTGTTATTGGTCCGTATCAGTCATATGACGATACGTATGTTAGAGTCGATTCATATGTATGTTTTATGTTAAAATTACACAATGACTAGGGTAATGGTATGTTCCGGATTGGTGTACCTAGAAATACAAATGATGCATGCCATTTATTTTTAAAACCTTTAGTGATTATGTTATTTTTATTGCAAATATTGTGCTAGTTACGGCGACACCACCCATCAGGCATAACTATAAGGAAAGGATTCATGTTTGTGCACCCAATCTGAGGCCTTCTCTGGGAATGAGTTTTGATGAATTGAAAAAGGGAATACAGTTCTACAAATCATATGATGCCAATGCCGGCTTTAAAATGAGACTATCAAACCAAAGGGTCGTAGATGATGTGGTTATTACTAAGTATTGTTTGTGTAGCAAGGCTGGAGAAAGTGCGAACAAAGTAAAGGTAAAAATAAGGCAGAAAACTAGAATTTCGTGTCGTGCGAGAATTTTTCTTAAAAGAAACGATGCCGGGTATTATGTGATTGTTGACTTCCATGAGGGACATGCACACCTTCTTTTTACCCCAACCACGACAATACATTTGTCATATACGAGGCAACTAACTTCCGTACATAAAAGTATGATTGTGGACAACTCGAAAGTGAATAAAGGTCATGTACAGACTTTCAGAATGTTTAAGGAATACGTGAAAGGTTACAACAACATCGGAGCGTCATTAGAGGACTTTAAGAATTATTGGAGAGATGTGAAAAAATTTATCAAGGCGTATGATGCTCAGATGATGATTGAAAACTTTTTGCAGAAAAAAGCCATGTGTCCCTCCTTCTTTGATTTTGAGATTGATGAAAACGGACGTCTATCTAGAGTGATATCACTATAGCCTTTTTGGTGATATGACGTCGTTTGACACGGCCTTTAACATGAACACATATAAGATGATTTTTGCACCTTTTACTGGGGTAAACCATCATAAAAAAATGTGTTACCTTTGGAGCTGGCCTTTTAAGAAATGAGTCGGAAGAAGGTTTTACCTGGCTGTTTCGTTCGTTTTTGAAAGCAATGAGTGATAAGTATCCTCTCTGCATAATTACTGACCAAGATTTAGGCATAAAAAAAGGAGTCCGGAAAGTTTTTGGTGACAAAACGCAACACCGATATTGCATGTAGCATATTATGAAAAATGTTCCTGACAAAGTCGGGGCTACTATCTTCAAAGAGACAAATTTTATGAAAGACCTATGTTCATGTGTTTGGGATGAGGACATTGAGCCATCTGGATTTGAGGAACGATAGGGTTCAATCATGACGACGTATGATTTAACCGCACATAAGTGGCTGTGTAAGATGTTTAATAAGAGAAAGTCTTGGATCCCGGCTTATTTTAGAGGTTTGTTTATGGGTGGGTTAATGAGAACTACCTCTAGGTCGGAGTCGGAAAATAGTTTTTTCGGAAATTTCATGAATCCAAACTTAACACTCGTGGAGTTTTTGATGAGATTTGAGAGCGTCATGGATGCGCAACGATGGAAACAGTCCAAGTTAATTGCTGATTCAAAAAACACCTTCCCCAATATGATAACACCCCATCCTTTGGAAAAACATGCTTCCGAGTTCTACACCACACCCGTCTTTACTGAATTTCAGGAAGAATGGAAGGCTGTCTGCTTCACATGTGGTGTAAAGGTTATGGGTAATGTTACAAGCGGCACCATACCTGTTTTTGAACGTGCAAAAGACCGGGTTTCTTATGTTAGTTTCGATTCTGAAGAGCTAAAATTGAGTTGCTCGTGCAAAACGTTTGAGAGGCATGGTATGATGTGTCGTCATGCTCTCTATGTGTTGAAAGATCAGGGCTTCGAACAAATCCCCCATCATTATTTGCTAGTCAGATGGAGCAAATATGCGATGAGTGAGCCGCTTACTAATGTACCTAGATCTTTGATTGATGATTGCAATACACTAGACGTCAGAAAAACAAGATTGGTGTGTTATGGTCAGAGTTGTATTCGTGTGTTACCCTTGCTGAACAAAAACCTGCGTACATAGATGAACTTATGGACCTACTCAAGGGTTTTAAGGACAAGTTGATATTGCAAAGCAATGTATCTGATGGTGAATGCAGCGATACATCTGATCAGACAAAAAGAAAAAACGATGAGCTTGAGAAACTTTTAGAAACCAAAATACCGGCTCAGGTGGTTGTGTTACCTCCTATCCAATCAAGGACTAAGGGATCTGGTAAAAGGTTGGTTTCCCAAAAGGATCAAGCTATACAAGAACAAAAGAAACCACGTAGAAAATGTAAAACTTGTGGCGAATTAGGATTCCATGATAGACGGAATTGTCCGGGAAGATTATGAAATATCAAAAAGGTAGTTATGTTTATTGAAATGTTTTGCATTTGTTTTTTTTGTTTATTATTTTCTTTTTTTTTAGAGGTTAAATTGGTACGTTATGTGAAGAATACAACTGGCTAATTATAATTTGTACTTCTTTCAGACTTTGAGGCTTGGAGGATTGAATGTTGGAGGCTTATAAGTTTGAAGGCACCTGAATGAAGATGGATGATGACTTCTTCGCGTATTGTTTTATTTTTTTTATTGCTATTTTTAAATAAGTTTCGCACCTAGATGGAAAATTTGTGTACCTAGAGGGGTTCGTTTGTGTATCGATCTTCATAATTTCTAAACAACATACACATGAGACTTTGACTTTTGAAATATGAACCTTTGAGGCACAATATATGCTCTAAATCCTATTGGATGATCAGTTGCTAATTGAATTTTGAATGGTCGGCTTTACTATTTCAAGATTACAATGTAAAATAATGTAACTACACGGCAGAAATGTGTGTCTAGGCGTGTTCAGATGTGCATGTACCTAAATTGGCTTTATTGATTTAGAAACATCTGAAGGTAAGCTTGTAATGTTGAAGCTACGACGAAATAAAAAATATGGAGTATTTATGGTGGAATATATGCTATAAATCCTCTTGAATGATCAGTTGCTAATTGAATTTTAAATGGTCGGCTTTAATATTTCAAGATTACAATGTAGTCAAACCTTTCAAACATTTTGAACAAACCCATTACTATACACATAAATAAATAAAAAACAACCATGTAGACAGAGAGATTAAGAACTAATATCCTATTATCTGAGTTTCAAATCCAGAAGTCAACGTATGTGTTCCGTTACAGAATATTAAGTAGTCATTAATACATTCGCAAGCTTCTACAATTTGCAAAGTATTCCGTCAGATGATACAACAAACTACGTAGGCCAGTCTTTCAAATTTCCCAACGAGAGAGTCACAAGATACCGAAAACGTTATTAGTCAATTGTTGATGACGACGTAGACTGATTTATGTGCAGAAGAAAGCTGCGACGAGCTACCTCCAAGGAACCTGTTTAAAAAACCTACACGACATAAATAAAAGTTTTATTATGGTAAAATATGAATAAAGCCTTCACTAAAGGGGAAGTACATATAATAGCCAGCAAGAAACTATATATTGATGACAAACATACCTACAAATGGATTAAACGTATATATAACAAATTACGACGTACCGAGTGGCCAATTAGGGTCCTAAACTGTAAACCATTTACATCAACATTAAACCAAACGGAAGGGTAAAAAAGAACCCTTCCAAGGGAAACTGGGGAATCCAATACAGTATCCCAAATAATAGTTTAGCACCATGCTATCCCAAATGGCTCATTACATTAAGGAGCGTACCTACAACACTAACTAAACATACCAAGGAGCGATCATAACGTACCTAGTGGCCAAATAGGGATCCAAAACCGTAAACTCAAGGGCATTGCTTTAATTAAAGGAATTATTACCTTATTAAACCAATAAAACAGAATTTAACTTAGAAACCTGAACCATGATTATTAAGAAACGGAAAGTCATTGGGATGGTAACAAAAAAGGTAATAATAATAGTAATTACCTTCCTCATGTTTTCTTGCCATCGTAACAGCTTTAATGCGACCTTCTTCCTATATGCGACAATGTCCTACACAAGTAAGACAGAATTGATGAGAATGTTGTTTTATTACTAATACCACCAACATTTATAAAAAGGAGGTAAGTGGAAAGAATAATTTAAAACTTTATAGTGATTTCTATCGGTCCACAAAGACTTGTTACGCCCAGCTTCTAACCATTTAAGTACATAAACGCCACTGTCAAACCTGTCAAACATTTTGAACAAACCCGTTACTATACACATAAATAAATAATACAAATGATTGTAGACAAAAAGAGTTTACTAGAGAGTATAAAGCAAAATTACACGTTTGTTTGAATCGGGACAGATATAGCTCTATCATATATAGTGGTACCGCTTTGAATCTCTCAAACCCTTTCGAATGAACTAGGATCTCTATGACATTGCTTACCTTCAAATAGAGAAGACATATGAAGCTAAAAACTTTATTTGGTATATTGAAGACACATGTTATAGATAAGGTGGTCTTATTAGCATACCACATCTGCTACAAATTCCATTTCGTCTTCAGGATTGTTGGAAGGCAATGAGTTCAGTAAGTAAATCTTCTCCGTCTTTAGCTCGCACACAGATAAGAACCAATGATCATCACGAATAAGAAGGATAAACAGCTGTAGACGTAAAAAAAATTCGTGAGATAATCCATTGGCAACAACAAAATTATAACAGCAACACCATACAAACAATAAGCATCAAGAAACTTACAGCTTTCACGTCCTTTCCATCCTTTGGCATGTATGACATGTTTATATAGTTCCGACCAAGTTTGTTGTCTCGTTTTGGATTAAGGTACTGCATTGAATCAGATAAATAAGTATAATTGCGTGTAAGGTTGCACTTATGCCATCTACAGTAAAAATACGGAAAAAATAGGTATGCTCACACTTGCAGTTGTTGGTATGTACACCAATTCTGGTGAAAGCAACGTTGAATAAATCCCAAACATATCGATGACCTAAAACAAGGAATGAATGACATCAGCTACTATGTAATATGGAAGGGGTCAACTTAACAATTAAGCAGAATATTACCATGTCCATGACCCATTTTCGATTTTTCAAAGTGGCCATACCCTCTCTTGTTGCATTTCTGAATTTTCTTTGAACAACCACATCACTACAAAAACAGATGCAATATGTTCAATGTACGTAAAAGAACGTAGAAAGATCAATCTAATAAATACATTTGAAAAGATAGAAAGCGTTGTCACATCCTTAAAACTTTGCGTCATCTCCTTTGGATTCACTGAACGCGTATTTCAGAAGTTCGGCATCAGAGTAACTCGCTTCTTGTTCAACAGGTTGTTTCCTTAAATGATTAAAAAATAACACGGTTAGATTATGTTAAGTAAATCAAACACTACTACAAAATGAAGATATTGCAACACTTAACAAGCAACACTTGCAAAATGTGTTGCGTTTTTCACTTCTTATAATAGGTGTGCAACACTTGTACAAAAAATGTTGCTCTTTATGATTTCTTGCAACATTTTATCAAAAGTGTTGCCTATTTTAATGAGAAAGGCAACACTTTACGATAGTGTTGCAATTTTTTGTAAGTAAATGCAACACTTGTTTTGAGTGTTACATTATTTTGAAATAAAGTATGGTTTTATAAAATAGAAGTAAAGAAATGGATAGAACTAGATAGTATATTATACTAAGTTAACACTTTGTTTAATACACAAGAAAAACTGGGAGCTATATTACTCGTAAAGGTCAAGTCTAGTTATCAAAACTTGAGTGAAATTACAAAGAGATTCGAGAGTATCCTCAAGAGCAATCTTGTGAAATACTTATGGACTAAGACTATGCTTTATAGACATTCACTCTGTCACTCTTGGGTGACTTACCTGATATATCTAATTTGCAGGCTATTACGTATTCCAGAGTGTTTGCCTAGGGTGCACCAAAGGTAGTGACTGTCGATCCTCTCATCGTTGAAAAAAATAAGTACTCCTCTTATCCAATCCAATGTATCCATTACTTTTTACTTTTTTAGGGGTCAAAATTTTTAAAAGTTTGACCGTCTATATATATATATATATATATATATATATATCAAAAAGTATAAAATTTTGAAGGATAAAAGTAACGTATTTAGTTTTGTTACAAATTACCATTTCACAAAATTATAATTTTTCTGAAAAATTTTATATATGGTAAAAAAAAACGTGGTCAAAGCATTGCCTTGAAAACCATTTAAAACCAAATGGATATAATGAATTACAAATTCTCATTGAAGAGGGCACTATCGTTTTCAGCTTGTAACGAAAAGTGTCCGTCTTCGCTAAGACGAGGTGATATAGAATTGGATAGGAGGGAGAAAAAAGTAATTTTGTAATTACAGAAATTGGGAACTACCTTTTCGGCTATAGGAAGCACTAGTGAAAATGTATACAAAACCCTCACATCGTCTAAATTGTAGAAAAAAGAGCCTTTCATCTGACCACACCCGACTTTCACAAGAAAACCCTCACCTTCACAAGAAAACCCTCAACCATCTTCACCCCAGACGCTCCGTCTAAGCCACAAACTGTAACCAGTTTCCTGATGTCACTTCTACTTTCATCGATCCAACATGAGGTGTGTATCTTTCCATCTTTGTTAATTTCAATTTTGTTTAATTAATCTTATTGTAAGTCATTCTGTATAAAAACACAGGTTTAATTGTTGAATTTGTTGACACGAATAAAAAAGTGAAATGTGTATGTTTTTGAATTACGGATCAAAATTTTCGGACAAAAATTAGGGTTTTCAGCTCAAAATTAAATAACTGTTAGTTGTTTTTATATAATTGTATTCAGGAAGAATTGATGTTAATTTGAGCATATTAAGAATTAGATCTATGATTAATGAAGGGATCTTGTGTTTGATACAAAGTTTGGAATAGTTTTTAGGTGGCAATCTTCTATTAGATGAAGTTTTGATCTTTACATAAATTGGCAATAAGATGTAAGAGCTTAGGCGTTTTAAAAATTTGCTTAAGTTACTTTCAAACTATAGAAGATGAAAGAGTCATGGTTTTAAGTACTACTCCTCCAACTTATTCATTTGTTTACCTTTGATTATCATACCCCTCATAGTGAATAAGAAAGATAAACAAACGAATGTGACTCGGGGAGTAATAAAAAGAGAAGAACACTTGGTTCTTGTGATCGTGCTTGGTTGTGTTATGTTTTGTCGACTGCTACCCGCAACCCAAGTAACACCTTAGGTGAGAGTAGGCTGGACGAGTTGAATGAGAGGGAACGGCTCAGCACTCCCTCAGGTCGAGTTTTGCTCATCCCTTAGGATTGTATCCCACAAGCTACCGGTAATTGACAACCAACATCTGGGAGTAAAGGTACCGGGGCTGCCAGCAGCCTTTAGCCGAGTGGAATAGGACTTTTAGGCAAGCATAGGAATAGGTTGACATTTTTTTAGTTTGGTATATTTCACTAATAAGAAAACTCGAACAGAGTTCGAATCATTGCTAATTTTTGAATATGGTATTGTTAATTGAGTTCTTGATACATTTTTTAAACTAATAATAAGTGGGCATTTCATGAAACTAAGTTTATTGAGTACATTGGCTAATTGTTTTTACTAACTAATTTAAGGTTTATAGTTGATTTGGGGATTTTGAGTAGGGTTACAAAGTAAGTTTCTTATTCACTGTAATAGTACAGTGTATGACTCTCTTAAATTGTTTTTCTTGTTGAATTGAGGTCTTGTTGAAATAAGTACATGCTAAATAGGTTTATGAATATGAGTTTGATTTTTTTATGAATAATTTATGGTTTAAGTGTAGTTCATTGATTATTATCCTTGAATTTGGTTATAACCTTAGATGTCTACCTACTGATACAGGTCTGGAAAGTTTCATTATAATTATATTGTCAAAGCCCAAAAACATTAGGCACTTACTTCACATCTCTTATATACAATCCTAATGTCACATATTTCATTCGTATCTCTTGTTTTATGTTAAATTTCGACTTCTTTTTATTATTTAAACACTTTTTTTTTCAACGTGGTCACTGTTAACCATAAAGTGGTCACTAATTATCACAAAATGGTCACTTTGATGGCTGGTAAAACTTTGATATTGAAAACTCACCTCGTTAAAAAATATAGCTGGTAAAACTTTGATATTTTAGTAAAAGATCCGTTTTATTATTATTTGTTTAGAAGCCCACTTTTCTAGATTTGTTTCAGGATATCTACTTTTTTGCTATCTTATTTTGGTCGGTTACCCTATTTATTTAATCGATCTTTCAACATTTCACTTGCCTCACTGTTTGTTTATTTCATCGCTTTTAATTATGGTCCTCACTTTGCTTTGTAGTTTTTAGTCCACACGGATTATGGTGAAGGCAGAATTTGTCGATGTTCAACTTTAGTGTACACTATTGAGCTGCAAGTTCAACTTTCTCTTTCATAGCATAAGTTAATTGGCGACTCACCAAGAGGATTCATTAAGCCAGGTTAGCCAAAATGTTACTTTTCTTAATTAATTAAGAAGATTTATAAAGCTATGTTTTTTTATCACTTGGGCACTGAGAAATAAACTGTTGTGTGCAGGAACACTTCCAAATGGACAAGAGGATTTTTCGCAGTAGCTTATATCACAAATTCAGATGTTTTGTTTTGCGTACATACGTGACTATTTGTTAAGGGACGGTTTGAAGTCCAAGAGTGCCCGAAGACTCGTACTTGCCACATACTTGAAGTTGAAGATGGAACAAATGTTGTATTTCAATTTGTTCTTTTACGCATGCGAGATGTTTAGTTTGAACTACTATTACGAGATGTAAGGATCATATTTCTATGAAAGATATAATATATTAAGTGTATTGTATAACAATTTTTATGAAATATATGATATAATAAGTTAAATTGGTATCTACATTGTTCCCAATATTTAATTTATTTATACTTTCATAAGCAATAAATAAAGTGGTGCGGAAACAGGGTCAACTAATTGTAATAGGAGAATTGTTGCATTACATTGTCGTAGTGTTGCGAATTCTTCTTGGATGGATGAGAGAAAGTGTTGCTTCTGAAATATTAAAGTGTTGCTTATAAGAATAAAAATGTTGCATTTTATTATTGAAAGTGTTGCATTAGCTCTTTTAAAAAAGTGTTGCATAAGCAAAATAAGTGCAACACTTTCAAAAAGTGTTGCTTTTGATGAAAAAGTGTTGCTAAAAGTGTTGCATTGGGCTATTGCAACGAGACTTTAAGCAGCACTCTTAAAAGTGTTGCCAAAAGCCTAAGGCAACATTATTAGAACATTTTGCAGCACTTTAATGGTGTTGCTATAGCTTCATTTTGTAGTAGTGAAAAGACTTCATAAAAGGTTATGATAACAAATAAGTATCCTTGCTCAGATCTGATGTGATAACGCCTTGCATCAGATAGCACTTGATCTCTGAGTTCATTCTGGTCGCTGGTCAACAGAGCATAACAGTATTTTGCCTTCAGTTTAAGGACAACCTTATCGGCTGGCCTAGACTGTAAGATATAATAGAAGAAGACTTAATGATCTATTTAGTGCACCTAATATTGTAATTTACATATATATGTAACAAACGATATACGTTGCTTACATTAACAAGATTCAATTTAAAAGTTCTACGAGCTCCTGCATATATCTCCATGTAACACATAAGGTAAATCCCATCATCAAAATCAATAGCTTGCGATTTGGCAACATATTCTTCACATTTGAAAAACTGAACTGCCGCAAATCTTTTTGATTTGGCTATCATGACACGTCTAATGAAATTCCTCTGTGGAGAACAGTCAATATCAGTAAAAACGTATTTGAAATGAGGATATAACATAACAATACGGCAATTACGGAAGTGTTAAAAGTCCCATGCTCACCACGTTCTGAACATAGACATTAAACTTTAATGTTTGAGGCCGCATTGGGTGTATAACTTCAATTTTGCGATATATAAAGTTGATGCAAATCAACATCGGCTCCCGCAATGCGAATGGGAAGAACATCTGATGTAGAAAGGAAGAAGATATGAAGTAAGCTGAATGCCAACAAGAGGCGAGAAAACAGTCAAATTAATAGTAAAATAAACAATAAAAAATAAGAACTAAACAAACAAATAGAAAAATATAGGAGCTCACCAAGCTCAAATGTTCAAAGTCAGTGGTATGTTCACATTGAATCCCCTATAGAGAAAAAATATAGAAGCAACATTAAAAGTACAGATAATAATAAGACAATAACCACATTCATATGTATATAATCACATAACTTACATTGTGAGTAACGAAAGCATATAGACGCAAAAAAGATGAGGGATCCTTTATCCCCTCTTTCTTGTATAATAGATGAGCCAATGCATTGATTACATTTGTATCTATATGTGCATCTACAACCAAGCTCTTTAGATCGCATCGCCTTAGTTGGAAATACTGGCTTCTGAGTAATACCTCACTGAAAATAAAAGTTACTAATTACATTGTTGACCGGCTCAGGTACACTATTTAGTGTTGTAGGTACATTAACTGCAAGATGTTCAAACCATTGAAAAAAAAGGTTTTAGAGTTACCTGCCGTCAAAACCATCCCCAAATACCAAATCAGCCACATTTTTCTCTGATAGGCTTAATTCGGAAAACATTGATGTATTCCTTTGAATGAACGGTGATTTAAATACCTCTGAAACAATTATGACCCTCTTGCAGGGTTGTTTTACCTCCGTAGAGACATTCATCGGTTCTGATGAGGTGGCCATGTCAGGTGCATCAGTATTAATATGCATATCTTGTGTTGCAGATGATTTTGGGGTGTTCTGGGTTACAAACAAGTTGAATGTCGGGTACTCGGGAGCAACTCATCTTTTCTTTGTTGACGGCTCGTTTGTAACACCCGGAAATGTACCCTATTTTTCTTGTAGAAATATTTTACGAAATCTTTTCAGCAAATTTAAGTTTTAATTTGGAATTTAAAGTTTCGAGTCGAATTTAGAATTTCCGAGTTCGTATTTGGAATTTCCGCGAGATTCCATGAGAATCCCGTCTTAAGGCGAGTTTGACTTTTCTTGACTTTTGAGTCGTCTTTGACTTTTCTTGACTTTTGAGTCGTCTTTGACTTTTTCTTGACTTTTGAGCCGCCTTTGACTTTCGTTGACTTTTCCGACTCACCCTTTACTTATACTCCCTCATACTCCTTAACCTAATTCATTACACAAACACAAAATCCTTTCTTCCTCCTTAAGAAATATCAAAGCCTAGCCTCCCTCTTGATTTTCGATCTTTGAATCATCGTATCTCCTTCGTTCCTTGATAGAATTCACGTAAGTTCATCTCATTGTTCTCCCCTTACCTTCCTCTATCCGTATTGATATTAAAATCATCGTCTTTCTCGCTTTTCAATCTTTCCGTCTTTCTCAAGATGAATTTTATTCATCTTTTATGATCTATATATATGTAGGTGGTGACCTCCAAGATCCCGACAAAGACTATTTTCTAATAGAAGAGGAGCTTGACGAGTAGTGAAGACGCTTAAAGGTAACGGTGAAGGGTTACTCGATATCATTTACGTGTTTTATGTGTTTTCTAGGCTAGTAATCGTATTTAGATTAGGGTTAGTATGCTTAGGACTTGTGTTGTTGTTGATGGATGTTGTTAGTTGTTAATTGATATGAGAATTGATGATTTGTGATGATAAATGAGGAGTTTGTTGTTGATAACATGTTGATTTTTGTTCGTCCTTGAATCCCGTGAAGGACGCAGGCTGCGTCGTAGGACGCACACTGCGTCCTGGTGACGCAGGCTGCCTCATTCTCGGCCAACAGAATTTTTCCTGCACTGACCCCTTTTCGTTAAATGATCATATCTCCTTCGTTACTTGCTTGTTTTGGGCGTGTGACATCTCGTTGGAACCTTAAGAGGTTAAGCTATCACCTCCATTTGGAATTTCTGCATTCCCATGTCTAGAACTCTAGTTATGACCGTTTGAAGTGGACCCTTGTTTTCGTTGGTTTCCAAACAACGTTGTTTTGGAGAGGTGATCTATGTTTTTATTCATTATGCTTCATAAACTTGTTCTAATGCTTATGTATCATGTATTGACTCATGTTTATCATATTTAAACTTATATGATTCCCTATTCTCATGTTTTGTGACGGTTTTTGGTATGTTCCCACTTTGAGTCGGTTTTTACAAATGATACGGTTTGAGCACTATTTTGTCTTGTGCTTTGTACTCTCATTCCCTTGGCTACCTTCCCGTTCGTAAAGCTGGAATGTCGGAACGGAGAGGTATCCTACTGCTTAAATGCATGTGTAAGTGGGCATACGACAACGTTGTTGGGAGTTGAACGCTATGCGTTGATCGACCCGGCCGTCAAATGTTGTATACTTGCGAGGTGGTGTTATTTGCATGTAGCGTACCGCTTGTCATGAGGCTTGAGCTGTTTTTCCGCCTCTTTCGTGAATTGATCTACCGAATTTTGGGTACTCGGCATATATATTTTATAAGCCCGAGTCTTGGATGTGGAACGTCTTACCACGTGTCGAATCGGAACATGATTTATTCCGAGAGTCTGGCCAGATTTAGACTAGGACCGTATTATTATCGTCGTCCTACCAGGAGGAAATTAGTCTACCTATACGAAATGTCATCGTATATGGGTTGAGGGAAATGTCATCCGTGAACGCCTTTTAATCCTACTTGCCATGTACACGATGCTAGTGCGTTTCATTTACCGTGAGAGTTGTCGTTTTGTGTCGTTGTCTTTGAATGCGTGATTTCATGATTTTATTCATGGTCCTTGCATGACTTGGCAGCGTCAAGGTCTTGGTTCGTGAATGGATGATAATATGTTGGATTTATTGTGGTCATCGCATGACTTGGAATGGTATGTTTGTCGAGTCTCAATCTTATCAATCTTATACCGCTAACGGTGAGATGCAAGCCCTAGTTAGCGTATTCGATTGCCTAAGAGTGTCTTTCCCGAGTCTTGAATAACATGATGGTTACGGATTTGATTTCTATATGATCTTGTCTTTATATCTCGGATTGCCTATTTATTCTTATCGCAACTCACATGTATATATATATATGCATGCTTTACTTTTGTATTTCCTTATATGTACGTTTAATGTGATATGGCTGGGAGAACCCGGAGTTACTCCCCACTGATTGTGGCGTTCATGTTTTTCATGAATGAACAGGTTGCTCGCATGGATGGCTTTTTGCTTTGACTATTATGGGTTCGGGTGTGAGCTAGCGGGCGGTGTCCCTGGATGAAACACCTCTAGACGTTGTTTAGCTAGTTGCTAATTCTATTTCGAAAATACCCCATCTATTTTGAAAATACCCCATCTATTTTGAAAATACCCCATCTATTTTTAAAATACCCCATCTATTTCGAAAATACCCCATCTACTTCGAAAATACCCCATCTATTATGTAAGATCACTTTTACTTGTTAACCTTTTGGAGAGACTTCGTCTCTTGGTGTGGTATAATTCGTACTCTAGTTTGTAATATATGACACTCCTCGTATTCTTTCCTTGCATGTATAAAAGTTTTTAAAAACTTCATATTTCCGGTATATGATTTCCACATGCTTGTATGTTTTATCTTTCCGCATTCGCGAGGGTTGTCACAGAAGGGTTGAATTTTCGTCATGAGCCGCGCTGAGGCCGATGCTCAACCAGACCTGGTGACTGGTATGTTTCAATTTATGAAATCCGTGTTTAATTTTATTAGATACGGGAGCTTCTTTGTCCTTAATTTCGATGAGACTATCCGATAATTTGCCTCTCAAAGGTGCAATTGGAGAAAGTACTCCTATATCTTTACCGTCTAGAGATGTGTTTTCATGCTCGTATCTTCTTTCTTACTCAGTTAGCTTCATAACTCTTCTATCGGTTTTGTCTCTTCCTCAACCTCGTTTTCTTTTTCGCCTTTGCCTTTTTCATCTTATCGTAGTCTTTAGTGACGCTTCCTAATGTTCCTTGTATCATATTCTTTTATCCCTACTCTCTTGAGAGGTAGTTTTCTTATTAGCTAACGTAAGGGTTAGTAGGTGTGTTTTGAAGCAGTTTCGAATATGATACTTAACCATCCTATTAAGCTAGTTCCATGTTTAGATGATTATAAGGATTGAGGATAAACTTAGGATGAAACTCTCCTAGTGGTTTTAGACTATGAAAGATTAATGTTGCAATATCGTTTTGAGGATGGAAATAATCATAATGATAAGTTGGTAGTTGTGGTTAAGAATTTTAGTGATTCTTTAAGTGTTACTTGGGAAATTATGGTCTTTAAATGTTGGACCCTAACGGGAATAATTACCTTGTGGAATTTTTGATTTGGATGACCAAGCTTGAGGAATATTGTCATAAGCGAAAACCGATGTGTTGAGAGTTTGAAGGAGCTAAATAAATTGATTTACGGTCGCATTGCCCTATGATTGGCAAAAGTTAAGTGAAATGATATTGGGTGACTAATCTCTTTTGAGGATTTGTGTTTTAACTTTTGAAGATGAGAAGGTTCATTGTTAATAACTTAGGATAATGAATTTTGGAATAAATTGGATCAAAAGATTTCATAGTAATCCGCTTTTACCTAGTGGTGGTTAGCGGTCTTGTTTCCCTAATTATAAATATTTTGATAGTGGTTTCCAATAAGAGTTTTGATGGAGCTAAGAAGATTTGAGTTCGTAATGAATCTTTCATGAGTTGTTAGTTATGAGTTTACCGTACCGATGGATCTTAGAAGATTTTAATTGAATTTGAATAATTGAGAGTTATTACTCGATGTGTCATGCTTATGAAATATTTTGGAAGGAATCTGATGATGGAAAATGTTGAGGATATATTGCACTCTCTTGAGGGCTAGATTCTAGTGCAGTTAGTATTGTCGAGTTACAATCGACATTAGAATTTTCATAGAGGGAAGATAGTATTGGGGTTCCTCTTTCTTTCTTCTTTCTTCTTTCCTTCTTTCTTTCTTCTTTCTATTCGATTTATTCTTTCGAATATTCCGTTCCTTCTATCGATTATCATTTCTCTTAGATAGATTTTTAGAAGCTTTAGTTAGAAACTTTAAGCATAGATAGTAGAGTTATTACCTTTACTATAAAATTTTTGAACTAAAAGCTTTTGGAAATGTTTTATGATTTCAAGTATTTTACCGTCAAGGAGTGTTGAGACCTGTTATTGGAGACGTTCGATAACTAGTTTTCTCATTTATTGATGCGAAAATGTATCTTTTAAGTCTTTGACTTGGGACGTCGATGTTCTTAACTGCAGACGAGAACCTTCCGTTCCATTGATAAGACCCTGTATTTTTAATACAAGTATATTTTTAACAATTTTGAGATAGACCTACATATATGTCACATTACTTCTTCTAAGTTTCGAGGACGAAACTTTTTAAAAGGAGGGGTGATTGTAACAACCCGAAAAGTACCCAATTTTTCTAGTAAAATATCTTACGAGTACTTTTCAGCAAAACTTGAGTTTTAAAATAGAATTTATTGTTACGAGTCGTATTTTGAAATTCCGAGTTCGTATTTGGAATTTTTGAGAGATTCCATGAGAATCCCGTTTTTCAGTCAACTTTGACTTTCGTTGACTTTTTCCCGACTCGCCTTGTAAGTTTGAAGACCGAAATTTATTTAAAAAAATAATATTTTTAATTTATTTTTATTTAGATTTATTAGAATTTATGATAATTTAATAAAATTATTTTGAATTTATTCGGAATTTATAATAAGGTTTTACGGTTTAAACCCGGGAATCATTTAACTATTCCCGACTCATCGTAAATCCCGAAACAAACCCGAAACTCGACTTTGGCATGAGTCCCACGCCCATGTCATCGTTTTCCACTCACTTGAGATATTTTAATTGTTTCGATTAAACTAATACAAATATCTTAGATATTTGTTACTTTATCGATCCGTCAACGGAAATTACGCAAATCGTTTACAAAACAGACCCGACAAGCACAACATCACACGGCTCCCTCTCCTCTCGTAGACCTTGATATTTTCATTACTTTTGATTACAATAACATAATATCTTGATAATTGATTTAATTAACTTAATATTTAATCAATTACCGTAATATAATTATTAAAACCGAGTCAATTCCGTAACAACAATTTCAAAACCCGACTTCCTAATTCGTCTATATGTACACGGCCCAACCACTCATCATTACTCACTAACAACTTTTCATTTTACAATAAATCAAATTAAGATCAAATTAATCGTTCTTCAACGTTCTTCATTCGTTCTTGAGCGTTCTTCATCCGTTCTTCGTCGTTCTTGAGCAAAATCATCATAAAACCTTCATTTCTTAATTAAATCCGTCCTAACTTATATGTCTAGAATCTCCTCTTCGCTCTCCATCTTCTAGTACGGTTTATTTTCAATTCCGTCAAAATCGTTTTCAACATTTAATTATGGAAAATCAAGTTTAAATTCTAATAATGTTTTTCTTGTCATTTCTTATAGGGGAAGATTTTGAAGACGAGTTTGGTGACTCGTATATTTTAGGAGAAGATTAGAAGACGGGTTTCTTATTTTTATTTACTTCTTATTTTGGTGCTAATTGATTTTGCTAGCTAAGGTAACGATTCCGAGTTACTCGACGAATTAATGTTACATAGCCTTTGTTGCTTTTGTTTCTTTTGTTTTTAGTTCATCTTTTGTTTTTGTTCATGTTATTATGATTTATGGTTTTTTGTAGTATCATGATAAGTAGTATGATTTTGGTGTTGTATGGTATTTTTAATATGTTAGTGTTCTTGATGAATTTGGATGATTGTTCATAATAATGATTTTTGTATGATGATGGTTGAATTGGATGTTCAAAAATGGATGTTGTTAATTAAAAATATGTTAGAATTTATTTGGAATTGGGGTTGTTTGAACCGTGAGGAATGGCTGGAAAACCGAACCCAAACCAGCCGGTTCAGGCCGGTTCAGGCCCGGTCCAGGCCGGTCTGGGTTGGTCCATGGTGGGTCCGGGTTTTGGTCTTTGGGTTGTGTCGATACTTGGTTGTTTTATTGTTGTTTTGACGGGTTTTAATTATGTTAAAGCATGCGTGAAATATTAGGAAACGGTTTTTAGTAAAGTCGATAAAAATAGCCAAAACAGCCCAAATCAGCCGTGGGCCCAGTCCAGGCCCATGTTTGGTCCGGCCCAAAATCAGCCCAAGAGTCACCTTGTTGGACTTGTGACGGTTTTTGAGTTTAATGTTAATTTATCGTGTTTTGTAATATTTAGCAAGTGGGAAATGTTAATAAGTAAAATATTTGATTAAAAGGTTTTTTTTCATAAAAATTAGTATTTCTCACGTGTTAGAAATTATAATACGAGATCGTAGTTTAATTTGATATACTTTAAGTCAAGCGGGTTTTTAGTATCATTTAATAATTCACATGTTAGAAGTTTTAATAAAATAACATGTAATGAATATGATGATTTTTATGTTGAAGTTTATGTGGTAAAGACTCTGTTTCTAGCCGGTTTGACCAAACGGGGTTGGTCAAACTAAGATCTAGTCAGCCCCGTTTTGACTGATGACCCGTCGCGGGACTCGGTCGGGGATTTGTCTTCAAGTAAGGTTGTATTTAATTAATGAATTAGCCTTAGTAGATATGAGGCGATATGTTATTTGATTATGATTTATATGCAATTAGTCACATGATAGGAAATTTTTCCCGTGACTGTTTGATTATATGGTTGGTGTCGTGTTGACTAAGTAACCCATAGAGAATTATGAGTATATGGCGTCTTGACCATTCTAATTCTAAATGAGTAGCTTGGACCATGACATTGATAGGCCTTACTATCTTTAACGAGTATAGTTCACTGCTGATAGCTTTGTGTTCACTGACTTGGGCCTTTTGATACCAAGAGCCCGGTGGCATGGCTGCCTAATCCACTTTGGGAACGGAACCAGCTTAAGTACTAGCCATCTCTGCTTAGGGGGTCGCCTAGTAGAGTTTCTCATGTACGGTTATGTAATGGAGACGGGAATGGGGGGTTAGCTGTTGTCGCTAGGTCTGATCATCAGTCTAGGACTAGGATGTTTTCCTACCTTGTGGTATAGACTCGAGTTACAGAAGTCGACTATGACGGTACTAAGAACTTATGCCTGTTTGTAGAAGTATTGGTCTTTCATGTTTGTATGATTCTATGATTTAGAAGGTGAGATGCAAGCCGGCTAAGTTGATAGAGTTTGGATTACCGGTTGTTAACTGATTCACATGATAGCTTTCATATGATAGGTTATATGTTAGTTATTTGTTTCATAACATGAAAAGCATATCATATATGTTAAGGTTTTGTATTTTCCATATACATTGCTTTATGTTATTCATGTTTAATTAAACTCGACATTTCGTGGCTGGGAGAACTCGGAGTTACTCCCCACTGACTGTGGCTTCCGTGTTTATATTTAATGCGGTTGGCAGGTTTGTGATGCATACTTGGGTACATTGACGAGCTAGCGAGCGAAGTATTTACCTTGGACCTATATTCGGTTCTTAGGATTGTATATTATTATACACTCTTTTATTTCTGTATTTATACGGGAGATATGTCTCCCGTTTCAGATACTTTTTATTGTATAATATTATTTCCGTATTTGTTATGAACCTTTTTATTTAAGACACCTTCTTATGATGAATATATTTAATAGTAGGTTCCGGTTTTAAAATGTACCGATTTTCACTAAAGTGAACCTATTAGAAACGTATTCTCATCTTTTATTTATTTAAATTATTTTTTTTTCTTTCCGCAAATTTGAGGGTGTCACAGTGAAGTCCGTGGCTCACATAAACCCGAGTTAATATAGGATTTGGGTCTTGGAATCATTTATGTAATTGGGTAGAGGTCATTATATAAATGCTTAACTTGTTTAAAATGTTTACAAGTATATTAAAAACGATAAATGTTGATATTTCTTTCATTTTTCTATTTTGTAGTCCAACTTATTTTAATTCGCAATGTCGGAAAATAAGAATAACGAGGTTTGACCTCCACCACTCACCACCGTATCATGGCTAAGATCCTTCATGGATCGTTGTAAACTTGAAAAGAATGGTTCAAACTTCACGAATTGGAATGGGCAACTACGCTTAGCCGCCGAAGGTGACGGTAAGCTTAGTTACCTAACCGAGGCGGCTCCTCCCACTGCAAATGCGAGGTCATCGAACGCCACTAGGGAGGCCTATTAGGCCTACCACAAGGAGTCGGCGGCAATCAAGAATGTCTTGATCTTTTCAATGGATAGCGAGCTTCAACGTAATGCCATAAAGATGGCAACCGCATATGAAATCTATTCTAAGATCATGACCATGTTTTCACCAGTTCCAGGAACTTTGCAATATGAAGCCGTGTCCCAATTTTTTGACCTCAATATGAAGGAGGGTCATAATTTTATCCCTCACGTGCTCAAAATGATTAAGTACATAGAGGTGCTTAAAGAGCAAGGAATAGAGATTCTCGAGCCTCTCATCATTGACCGCATACTTCACTCCCTAAGTAAGATCAAAGGGTTCGTCAACTTTAGGGTGAACTTCAACATGCAAAATGCCACTGTCTCGGTTCATGAATTGCACAAAATGCTTGTGCAAGCCGAACGTGACATGAGTTTTCAAGCTAGCTCTAGTAAGGATGTTTTGAACATCAATGTCAAGAGCAAGGGGAAGTTCAAGAAAAATGGAGGCAAAGGTAACAAGGGAAGCAAGCCCATTCACTCCTATCAAGACAAAGGAAAAGCTATTATGAATAGCTCTTCCAAAGAAAAGAAGGGAGCGGTGTCCGAAGACAAGTGTCATTATTGTAATGGCACAGGCCATTGGAAGCGTAATTTCTCCAAGTACTTGGGAGACATCAAAGCTGGACGGGTTCTTCCAGTTGGTAATGGTTCTTCCCAAACTTGATGTTATTGATACTTATCTCAACTTTTGTATTTTGATACGAGTTCTGATTCTCACCACCCTTTTTGATCACATTTAGGGCATGAGAAGAAGGACAAGGCAAAGCAAGCCTAAGAGGATCTACGAGGAAGCTAAGGTAGCCACCACGTAGAGGAGACCTATGATGGGCTTGGCGATATTTTGGTATTTGTCTTCTATTTTGTTATTGCATTTTGATTATTGGTTTGTTGAACTATTTCATTTCCATGTTTAGACATGGTAAGTATTTTGAATTCCTTTGAACAATGGTTGTATTATGATGGTGACTTGGCTTTCAACCCAAATAATTATATCTATGGAATTTGTTTTAATGTTCTTAAACCTTTTCATCATGCAATGTTAGTATCATGAAACATAAATTAAAAAGACTAAATTGATCTTAAGAGGAATATAATGATTTGATCATTTTACATAACCAAAGATAAGAATGGGATTCTCACTTTGGCATTGTGACTAGACATCACAACTTATTTGGAATAAGAAAGGTCAATTGCATAAGTCAAAGTGAGTTGACGAACTCACACTTGGAGATGTACAATTCATATTAAGCCCCAAGATCAGATCTTTAAAACGCCAATTAGACTCCATAATAGCTATGGAAGGGTTAAGAATCCTAAATTTGTTCAAGACATGGATAAGAGTCCAAGTATTTTGCTTAAATAGAGTGAGTTTATAGAGAAGCTAGAATACTAAAGTCTAAACAAATAAGTCTACTATAGATCGCTCAAAGTTAATAAGAGTTAATACGAGCATTATACCCCACTTATACCTGGAAAACAAAGCCGATTTTGTGACTAAGGAATAGAACTCATGAAGATATCCTTACAAGAATTTACTCATTTACACCTAAAGAAACAAAGCGTATTTACTAAAGGATAGAGTGGGACAAAATTTACCACCAACAAAGACAAGATTAAATGTTCTTAAGTCATCTAAGGT
This sequence comes from Heliosperma pusillum, assembly GCA_022085475.1. NCBI lineage: Eukaryota > Viridiplantae > Streptophyta > Magnoliopsida > Caryophyllales > Caryophyllaceae > Heliosperma > Heliosperma pusillum. Next base: position 7,493 of record JAIUZE010002901.1, on the reverse strand, counting down.
TAGAAGCTTATAGAGATAAATATCTATTTTTTAAAAGTGATGATAATATGATCTATGGTTTGGCGGTTATCATTCTAAATGTAAAATTGTTACATAAAAGCCATGTAATCTAAGATGGATTCTATATGAGAGAAATCACTTGGATAGGTTTGGACCTCCCCAAGGTGAATAAAACTTTATTGTTAAGTATTATATATAAGTTAAAATATAACCATATTTGAGATCCAAGAAAATTGCATCTACACCACGTATATGTATGACAAATGACAAAAAGTTGTTAAAAGTTACCTCTCTAAATGGGTATTTTGAAATAGACAAGTTGTCGTACAAAACATAGGAGATCAAGGTGTGATCCTAAGAGAACACTCATAGCATAACAAGAGAGAATGGTTTCCTCGAATTGTTGAAGAGCTATGCATGTAGCATACCATGAAGATTAGTGGAAGCAAAATGTCTTCCATGTCTTGTATGTATGAGACATATTAGTCATTAGGAATGATGTACTAACATTACCTTCCGTGGAGGAGAGTTTAGGAAATCATTTCTAGATGAAAGACCTGGAAGAAGCATATTCTATCTGAGGCAAGAATATCTCCCACGTCTCGTATGTAGGAGACACATTGGTCATTGGGAATGATGTACGGACATTGCCTTTGGTGGAGGAGTGTTTGGGAAATCATTTCTAGATGAAAGACTTGGAGAAGGTATCCAAAATCTATGGTGATAGATGAGAGAGGATACACATGATTGCTAATGTTTCCGCCATTAGGCCAATCATAATTGACAATATATGCACATACCTTGATAAGTTGTATGCTTGGAGCATGACAAGATGATAACAAGTAATCCACGTGAGAGTCATTGGACAGCCTTCAAGAATGTTCATGAGATTCTCGAGGAGAACTATGAATTTATTCTTATGTTTGATAATAATAACTTAGTTGCGTGTTAAGTGTCACACGAACCCAGTTTCCAAACTTGTAAAGGATCTGACAAAATCCAAGGCTAAATTTTGTTATAAAAACGAATAAATAAAAGGAATTTTACCCCAAAGAACTCAAACAACAAAAACTCAAAGAATTCATCGATTTCAAAAAAGGTGACTTGACGGCTCAAGACTTCACCACTCAATTCAACAAACTTGCTCACTTTGCACCAAGACTCATCAAGGATGATGAAGACCGAGCTTTCTACTATCGTAATAAGCTTAGTGCTTTGCTCCAAAGCAAAGTAAGGAGAAATTCTACCTCTTTTGAAGAATTGTACGATGATGCACTTTGGGCCGAGAACTCCATGAACGCCATCAAGGATGAAGCAAAGATGAAAATTCCCCCTCCTTCCTTCTCACCTAGGACAAACTTCTATGGAAAAAGGTCGTTTACTCTCTCATCTTCCAATGCCTATGCCAACAAGCAGAGATTCAACCCTCCCCCAAATGCAAATGCAAATGCAAATGCTAATGCAAATGCAAATGCAAGGGCTCTCACTCCTTTCTTGCCGAAAGCTACTTCTAATGCGGCTCCTAGGCCCTATGCTCCCCCTCAAGCTCAAGCTCAAGGTCGTTTTTGTAACCGTTGTAGACAACCACGCCACCCCGGTGTTGGATGCTTCAACCGACCTTTCATTTGTTACTTACGCCAGAAGCCCGGTCACCGTTATCACGAATGCCCCGATCGGAAGTTGCCCCCTCCAATTGCCAAACCAAAGGGATCTATCTATGTTCTACGCCGAGCCGAAGTCGATGCTCATCCGGAGATAATTACGGGTATGTTCTCAATCTTAGAGCAACCGTGTCTTATTCTATTTGATACCGGAGTATCCATGTCCTTTGTGTCTTCGACCTATGTTAATAAGCTAGCTATCGAGCCTACATCTAGTGAGGATACTCCCATATCCTTACCATCTGGAGAAATTATCTCATCCTCTACCCTCTATCCCAACGTCCCTATTTCTATTGCGGGGACCATCTTTCCCCCTAACCTCGTTAAATTTCCCTTAGGAGAGTATGATGTAATCCTAGGTATAGATTGGCTAGCGTTGTACCACGCTTGATTCGAGTGTAGAGATCAAAAAATTTACTTAAAGAGTCCTTTAGGAGTTAGAATAACCTATAAGGGATCTCAATCCCAAATGGGTGTGCAATTGATTTCCACAATGAAGTTGGTGAGTATGGTAAAAAAGGGTCACCAAGCATTTTTGTGTATTGTGACTTCTACAACTACCTCCTAGCCAAAGATTGAAGACGGACCTATAGTACGTGACTTTGTTGATGTATTTCCCGAAGACTTGTCCGAGATCCCTCCCGAGCGTGATGTTGATTTTTCCATTGATCTTGTGCCCGGACCCGGACCCATAGCTAAAGCTCCATACCGCATGGCTCCAACCGAGTTGAAAGAGTAAAGGAAGCAACTTGATGAAATGATCGAAAGAGGTTTAATTCGACCGAGTGCCTCGCCTTGGGGTGCTCCCATTCTCTTTGTGAAAAAGAAGGATGGTTCCATGAGACTTTGTATTGACTACCGTGAGTTGAACCGAATTACAATCAAGAACAAATACCCTTTGCCAAGAATTGAAGATTTGTTCGATCAACTAAATGGTGCTTCTACTTTTTCCAAAATTGATTTGAGATCCGGATACCACCAAATACCCGTTCGTGATGCCGATATACCGAAGACCGCTTTTAGTACAAGATATGGTCACTTTGAGTTCAAGGTGATGGCATTTGGTTTGACTAATGTTCCCGCTATTTTCATGGATCAAATGAACCGCACTTTTAGTGAGTATGTTGACAAGTGTGTAGTGGTTTTCATCGACGACATCCTTATTTTCTCCAAGACTAAAGAACAACATGCTATTCATCTTAGGACCATTTTGGGTGTCCTTCGTCGTCAAAGGTGGTTTGCCAAATTCTCCAACTGTGAATTTTGGTTACCTAAGGTGTCCTTTCTTGGACATGTAATCTCTAAAGAAGGTGTGATGGTAGACGCTTCTAAGATTGAGGCCGTGGTTGATTGGAAGAGTCCAACCGATGTTAGAGAAGTACGAAGTTTTCTTGGTTTAGCTGGTTACTACCGTCGATTTGTCAAAGATGCCTCAAAGCATGCAAGACCGATGACTCAATTGTTGAAGAAAGAAACCAAATTCGTATGGAATGAAGCTTGTGAAGTTGCTTTTCAAGAAGTAAAGAAAAGGTTGACTACCGCTCCAGTGTTGACTTTACCTGAAGATGGTGTAGAGTTTGATGTATCTTGTGATGGTTCCATGTTGGGATTGGGTTGTGTACTTATGCAAAATAGGAAATTGGTTTCTTATGCCTCGAGACAGTTGAGAGTTCATGAAGTGAACTACCCTACTCATGATCTGGAATTAGCCGCCGTGGTCCATGCCTTGAAAGTGTGGAGGCACTATCTTATTGGTGTTTATTGTCGCATTTATACCGATTACAAGAGTTTGAAGTATATATTTCCTCAAAAGGATTTGAATATTAGACAAAGAAGATGGTTGTAATTGGTGAATGATTATGATTTTGAATTGCTATACCATGAAGGGAAGGCCAATGTTGTTGCCGATGCTCTTAGTAGAAAATCTTCTCATGCCTTGAATGCTATGTGGGTGCTACCCGATGATCTTTGTACCAATTTTCGAAATTTGAAGTTGGAGTTCGTGGAGCGAGGATTTGATTATGTTGGCGCCATGGTTGCCGAACCCGTTCTTCTCTGCGAGATCCACGAAAGCCAAGTTGATGATCCTACCTACAAGTCCATTCAAGCCAAGCTTCTAGCAAGAAAAGCCAAATACTTCAAGATCGATGAAAAAGGTGTCCTTCGACTCCATGACCGAGTGTTCATACCTAATGCTATTGACTTAAGGAAGCGACTTCTTGATGAAGCTCACCTTTCTCCCAACTCTATCAACCCCGGAGGTGATAAGATGTATAAAGACTTGAAGCTAAAGTTTTGGTGGCCGAATTTGAAGAGTGATGTTGTGTCCTATGTTGTAAGATGTCTTACTTGCCAAGAAGTGAAGATCGAACACAAGAGGCCCGGTGGATTGCTACAACCTTTGGATATTCCACTATGGAAGTGGGAATTTATTTCTATGGATTTTGTCATGGCTTTGCCAAGAACCGTTGGAAGTAAAGATGCCGTTTGGGTTATTGTGGACCGCTTGACCAAGAGTGCCAGATTCATCCCGATCAAGGAGGCTTTGAGCTTAGATCGACTAGCCAAAGCCTATGTTGATGAGATTGTCAGATATCATGGTGTTCCCAAGGAGATTATATCCGACCGAGACCCAAGTTGTTGATGAGTACCGCTTTCCATGCCGCTACCGATGGTCAGACCGAGAGGACTATCGAGACTTTAAAAGACTTACTTAGAGCTTGTGCCCTCGACTTCCAATCTAATTGGGAAAAGAGTATACCGTTGGTGTAGTTTTCTTACAACAATAGTTACCATGCCTCGATCAAAATGGATCCTTACAAAGCTCTCTATGGAAGAGAGTGCCGAAGTCCTATTTGTTGGAATCAATTGAGTGATGTTCGTGATTTAGGTCCCGATATCCTTGTTGAGACCATTTATCATGTGAAGGTCATCCGTGATAGGATGAAAGTGAAAGTCCTAGACCTCTAATTAGACTCCTATAATTAGTTCAATAAATTACATTAAATTAATGATTTAGGATCTAGTTATCATGCATGCAAACATAAAAGCATAAAATAAAACAACCTTCTTATTGTTGCACCCAAGATTAAACCCAAATAATCTTACCTTATTATTAACTAGATAATAAGTAAGACAAATACTACTAATATTATTGTATTACTACACTAGTAATATGATATGAATATTAGCATGCAAGTAAGAGTTTATGGAGTGTAAACTACTAAGGTTTACAAGTTATAAGGAAACTTGATTAGATTGACTCAAACTGAGAACAATGTCAAGTAACAAATGGATGTTGTTTTAGAGAGGGTGAGTTATTTACCTGGAAACTCAAAGGATATGACTTAGAGACACTCCTCTACAGCAAGGCACAAGAGAAAGGACTCAAAAACTTGTTTTAGAGACAGTTTTCAAGTGTTACAGCAGAGCACAAACACCCTAGACTAGCCTCAAACAGCAAGCAAGTTAACCACAGCAAAGCACAGATATAACTTGACTCACAAGACAAGGCACTGATCAAACACCTTGGAGATGTATCAGGCTTGTTTCAAACTACAGCTCTTAGCACAAGTTTGATAAATTTGAGGGATTTTCTCAAAGTTTAATTCATTCATTCATAAAGTCTGCCTTACAACAACATACAAGACCTCCTTATATAGAGAGGCTGATATCTTGTGAACCATTGGATGTATAAGTCATCCAAGGGCCAGCTTAGGATCTAAACTACTTCTACTGACACTAGTTAAGAACCTCACAAGAGTACGAGTTTAAAAACTATCTAGTACAGACACAAGAGACACAAACAGACTGATGCAAAAAGCAATAAAGCATTTTTTGTATTTTTCCTGAAATAGAACTCTATTGTTGTTGTTGTCTTGTGCTTTGCTCTGGGTGTTTTGTTGCTCCTTGGAACTCTCCACTCTTATGAGGACGTAGATGAACCTGCCTTAGATGAAGACAAGTTGACTTAGGCAAAAGAAAACATCATCTGAACATGTACTACCTCTGCTATGCTGCTTACTGGACTCTAGCTTTTGGGTGTCTGTTTCATGGGTTTTTGCTAGACTTCAAAATGGTTTGTCCTGGGCAAACTTGTATCTTAGAGGGTTGGCTTGATGGTGGGCCATGGTGGGGGTGGTTGGGATGCCCTGATGTACCTCCTAGCTGCAGGATTTGTTGATTGGTCTGCCTGGGCATGAATGACTTTGTTTCTGTCTTGTGTGGGTAATGTGGGTTGTGTTGGGCTTTGGTATGGATTGATGAGCCCTGGACTATCTTCCTCATTGGTGTGGCTTGTCCTGGCTTGATCTTGGCTTGTCATATCTTGGTTTTTAGACCTTGTAACTCTAGCTTCCATCTGAGGGGCCCTTGGGGTCAGGCCTGCCTTGTTTGTGGCTTGATCATCAAGGCCCCTGGGGTGAACTCCTGCTGCAGCCTCCCCAGGTTGAAAAGGGCTTGACCTCAAGTCTGTGTCTTCTTCTCCCTCAGAGTCTTCAAAGAAAGGACTAAGATCTCCAACATTGAATGTCCCACGGACTGCATACTCTCCTGGTAGATCAATTTTGTAGGCATTAGGACCTATCTTCTCTATGACTTGAAAAGGACCATCTGCTCTTGGCTCTAGTTTGTTCTTTCTCTTGGAAGGGAACCTTTCTTTCCTTAGGTTGATCCATACTAGATCTCCTGGTGCAAAGTCTTTCTTGGTCTTAGGAACCTTGGCATTCTTCTTGTATAGATCATTAGCTTTCTCAATTTGTTTCCTGACTATTTCATGGAGTTTTAGCATTTGTTCCACCCTCTTCTTGGCATCATATTGGACTTCTGACCTGCACACATTAGACAAACTCAAAGGCATTAAGGGGTTAGTACCATAGACCACTTCAAAGGGGGAGTGGCCTGTGGCTGCTGATGGAGCTCTATTGAAAGAGAACTCTGCTTGAGCCAACTTCAAGTCCCAATCCTTGAGAGATTTGCTGACTATACACCTCAAGATCCTTCCCAAGGTCTTGTTGGTCACCTCAGTTTGGCCATCAGTTTGAGGGTGATGGGAGGTACTAAACAACAACCTAGTGTTAAGCAGCTTCCACAATGTTCTCCAGAAATGGCTCATAAACTTTGTGTCTCTGTCAGACACAATGGTCCTTGGGACTCCATGTAACCTCACCACCTCATCAAGGTATAGCTCTGCTACACTCACAGCATCCTCAGTCTTCTTGCACGCAATGAAATGTGCCATCTTACTGAACCTATCCACAACCACCATGATAGAATCCTTCCCTCTTGCTGTCCTAGGTAATGCCATTATGAAATCCATACTTACATCCTCCCAAGGCCTACATGGGACTGGTAGGGGAGTGTAAGGTCCTGCTTGGAAAGAACTCTTGGCCTTTTGACAAACTCCACACCTTCTGAGCACTATTTGGACTTCTCCCATCATCTTAGGCCAGTAGAATTGATCCTGTAGTATGTCCACAGTTTTCTGAACCCCAAAGTGTCTCCAAGGCCAGTTCCATGTACCTCCTTGATCAATAGACTCCTATAAGATCCTCTGGGAACACACAGCTTGTTTCCTTTGAACAAGAATCCTTTTTGCAGAGTGTAGGGTGAATCAATGGTCCTTGTTCCCTCTTTCTGTGCTAACCAATCTTCTGCAAAGTCTGGATCTTCCTGATACATATCCTTCATGAAATCAAAGCCAAGAACCCTTTGCTCCATGGTTGATAGCAGAGTGTACCTCCTAGACAAAGCATCAGCCACCACATTCTGTTTGCCCTCTTTGTATTTGCTAGAAAAGGTGAATGACTGGAGGAACTCCACCCATTTAGCATG